>SKCR01029509.1:0-123751 GCA_019454045.1 Zanthoxylum bungeanum | reverse complement strand
CTATGATTGGGTCCATCTAGCCGTTAGTATTCCCTTGATCATTAGTACACTCTCTAATTTCGGTCTCCTGGGTTCTAGTCTGTCAGATTCTGTTGGAATAAGGCTTGGTGGCTTTGGGTTTGACACTGGAGTTTCTGTTATGTCAGGGTTTGATACTCTGAGTCTTTCGATCTCAGGGATCGATACTCGGTTTTGTTGGAGTTGATGCTTGGAGAGCCAATTCGAATAATGTATTGTACATTTAATTATTTATTAATAAAATAACTATATTTTCATTTCAAACCTTATTAATGGTAATGTCATTATGCATATTAGATAGATGTATAAATATGCTAAGAATGACATTGAATTTAGAATAGTCTTGTAGTAATATTGGACACTAGGTAGTACGATATTGAGATAGTACTACTAATATAAACTATTCTTAAAGTAAATATTCATAGTCGTTGGTTTTGGAATACGGTCGAATTCCTATAACCTAGAAGACTAGCACATTTCGTATATTGGAATTGGAGTTCCAATGGTTTAACCCGATGTACCATGAGCTTTGGAAGCTCATATAGACGTGTGGGTATTGGTTGGACCGAATGCTGAATGAATCACAAATGATTCCTAATAGTTGGAAGTACACACCACCGTCAATAGGAATCTCATCGAGTTGAGTAGCATATGTTATCCATTGACTATAGAATAACATTGATTTTGTGTGATATCATCCACACTTTGATTCCATGTATGTCAGAAATCTTTCATGGTCTGTCCTCTAGATGTTCGTTGGGTGTGGACCGATGCACTCGTTAATCAAGTGCGAATCAAGATAGGATCCGTCGGCCCGTATGTGTAAGTTTGATCTTTTCCAAAAGCTATGTTTTTCATTAGTGAGTTTTCATTAGTGAGACATATAATGATGAATTATGTATTAGATATATAATAACAAAGCTAGATGTTGAAATTAGGCTAATTAATTGTGTTAGGATGCTTTGGAAGTATAAACACAATATGCTTGTAATTGGGTCAAAATATTTATGTTAGACATATACATAAAATTAGAGTTTGGAACTCTAGATAATAGTTTGGAGTTAAGGCTACCATTCTAGAATCACTTGACCACCTTTGGGTGACCTAGAATTATTCATGAGTCATTCTATTATGGGATTCTAATTTGGTTTGTGTTTTGGATTCAAAATTTATGCAAATGCGTATTTAGAATAAATTTATATTTTTGTAAAAATATTTGATATTTTGAAAAACTTGATTTTTGTTCTATAACATGTGTTAATGATTGTTGTGATATTAATAATTAATTTTGGGTATTTTTGAAGTGTTTAGGGAAGATCAGAAGATATTATGGTAAAACAACCTAATTCATTTAGCTCTCTCGAAAGAGAGATGAAGGTAATTTTGAAAAAATAATAATATATTTTTGGTTTGTGCGCACAGTGGGGGCACATACTATAGCGCGCACTTAATCTTTTTTCCCCGTTTTTGCGTTTCCGGACTCCGATTCAGCCCCAATATTTTCCTATACACTCGTAATGAAATATAGTATTTCAGTAAATTATTTAAATTTACACTCATTCTTGATATCTATGGGTTAGACTCACTTTCGATGCGCGGGGTACTGATCCGACATTGGGGTCCCACATCAGCCCCAACAGAATGGTATCTGAGCAGGTCTTAACTACACAACATATGTTTTGAATCTAAATCACGGTAATATTAGCGTAATTATGCATAAGTCATATTGGATATGTATTGCATGTTTTAAATTAAAATTTTAATTTTGACCCAAGCATGTTAATGACTTGATTGTCATAAATCTCCCGCGATTAGGTGATTATTTATTTAAGTGATAGTATTAGTAATGTTGGAGCATTATTGAACGGATGTCTTGTCAATACGGAGATGAATGAGTTCTTACTACTTTTGCACAAGACCGTCATTATTGTGAAGGTATAAGTGCTCGGAACTTAGGTCGTTCCGGTAAAACATTAGATGTAACATGATGAGTTAACGCAGTCACCCAATACCGTCATTATTGTGAGGGTGTACATACGAAACTCATTAGTGCACATTGACAAGTATACACCCGAAATACGTTTTAATCCAATACCATCATTATTGTGATGATAAGAAACGGTTCAGGACCAAACTAGGAGTCACATGAATGTGATTAAACTTGGAGGTCTACCTAATGAATGTATAAAGGCCAAGACCGTCGATAGTGTGAGGCTAGAGTAAATGTCATGGGATCCACTTCCAACTATGAAATTTGATAGTCAAATTTCTATTTTTCCATATAGGGAGTTTTTATAATTACGTAAAGTAGTGGGAGGGCACTAATAGATTTAAAATTCCATAATCAATTAATGTTTTTATTTTAAAATTAAAAAAGTTCAGCTAATGTTTAATTGTTGTCTTGTATATAGCTGCCACAAATCCATTAACTCGACTCTCGGATTCCAATAAACTGAAAGGAGCCGAAAATTATTTCGAATAGGAAATGAACATCTGCCTTGTCTTGGAGTTTGAAAAGTTGACCTATATAAATATCAATCCACTGTCTGTTGAAATCGATCTTGACTCCACTCCTTAAGAGCGAGAAACTTTTTCAAAATGGAAGGATGATAACTTGAAGGTGAAATCCTACATTTTAGGATTGATGGTTCTAGATTTACTTAGATAGTACATAAAAGTACCAGATGCTTGGAGCATTATGGGAACACTCAAGGAGTTGTTCGAGGCAAATCAAGAAATCAAAATATATCGGAGGTCTAAGGAATTATTCCGTGGTCAACTCAAGGATGGAGAAGCTGTTAGCATTCATGTTTTGAATATGATCGACCAGATCCGATATCTGGAATGATAGGGCATTGTTATTGATGAACGACTAGGTCATAATTTGATTTTGTCTTCTTTTTCTGGAACTTATGTTGGCTTTGTGTTAAACTTCCACATGCATTCGATACAAGCTAGTTATGAATAACTTCATAACATGTTACGTACGGTGGAGCATGATTTGAAGAAAGGCAATCATGTTTTGTACCTCCATGGTGGAGCTAGCTCTTCAAAGACTTTTGGGAAGTAAAAGAAAATCAAAATGGGGAAGAAGAAGATATCAAAGAATAACTCTAAGAAGCGCAAAGCTACAAGATCCCATGTAGCTCGTGATCAATGTCTACAATGCATGAAGTCTAGACACTGGAAGACGGATTGTCCAAAATTGAAAGGAAAGCAGGACCATCAGGTAAGCTTTGTATTTATCCTATTATTGACATCTCATTAGCCTTAGATGCAAATAATGGATGGGTGTTAGACACCGGTAGTCCTACTAATATTTGCAACTCCATGCATATCATGAGGGTTAAAAAAAGGCTGAATAAAAAGGAGATCCAGCTTAGAGTTGGCAATGGCGAGACATTGGATGTCAAAGCAACATTTGTTCTAGATTTCCATAATGGATGTAAATTAGATTTATTTGACTATTATTATATACCATTCCTTATCAGAAAAATAATATCTTTAGCGATATTGGATTGAGAGAGATATAAAATAAACATTAAAGATAATGCTTTATTTTTATATGATAAAGACAACAATCTGATATGTGATTACTCTTTATCTAACGATCACTATATTTTGGAAACATATATAGATGTCTTTAATGTAGAGAAAAATACAAGTAGGAAATCTGAATTAAATAGTACTGAATTATGGCATATGAGATTAGGCCACATATGTGTTAGACGTCTATCCAAATTGGTAAAGGATAGTTTGATTGAAAATCTTACCTTAGATCCTTATCCGATTTGTGAGTCATGTATCCAAGGGAAGATGACTAAGGCCCAATTTCAAGGTTTTGGACACTGTGCTGAAGATTTATCAGGGCTAATACACAGTGATGTGTGTGGTCTATTTGCTGGACAATTATGACCCATAGTGTCACTATTTGTAAAAGACATTGTGGTTTTTGTACAAAGTAACTATGTGACAATGGAAATTGCATTTTATCATTTTGTAATTTGATTACTTGAATATATAAATGATAAAAGTCCTTATGATTAGTTCCGGATTATTAGATATGAGACAATATCAATCCATAAAGGTTTAATCATTAAATATCCATAGTCGTAGTATTATCGAGACTGGACATCGATAATGCGGAATAGACTAGTATTGCACTTGTGCATGTTATGGAAGCGTAACAACATATTTCTCATGTATTTAAGTATTGGATACTTATACAAGTGTGATTGGAGGTTGTGTTTACCGATGGTACGGAAACAGCTTCGATTTAGATAGACCCCTCGGAATCCCATTGGTAGTATGACTATGTGTCTATGGGAATCCGCATTAGGGTAGGTGTATTTGGTCTTAACCTGAGACTTGCATCGCTAGTACTTGCGACAATCAATACGCTTTGGTTTTGGTCGTCCAGGACTTTAACAGGTTCTGTGTATGCCTTTTTTGGGTTTATTGAGAATCGTAGTGTATTGGGTGTGATGTCAAGACAGAAGTATCACTTCAGTCATATGGATATGATGATCACGCAGGGATACAGAACTGGTACTCTAATGGGTTTCAACCATTGGGATAATATGACAAGGTCATGATTATCCGATTAAAGAGACTAGTTGCTTGTGATCCGATATATGCTTCGTACGGGGAAGACAGTTTTCCAGCCCCAAGCCTTGCATGTGACATCCGATACTAGATCGCAATACGTAATACTACGTATACTACGCCTGACATAGATTATATATTCCTTTAAGAATATTTCTGGAGAATTGGGTAGGCACAGTGCTTTGCTAGAAGCCAACTATGTCTTGTTAATTGGTAAGAACGTAGTACGAAGTACTCACGTGTTCGGATAGTCCGACGATCGGATTTACTGCTAACATATCCAGGGATCTCATGGGTCGCTTCCTGAAGATTCACCGATGACATATGATTCGAACATAATTAATCTAGGATTAATTACTGAGATTTTATCTAGGATAAAATACTATTTGAAGAGAGAGAACGATTAATTTGGAATTAATCGATAAAATAATATATTCGATATATTAAATGAAATTAGATTTCATAATGGAATTAAAATTAGATTTTAATTCGGGTGAACGAGTTAATTTAGAATTAATTCGCTAGCGACGTGAATAGTAATTTTTCTAGGCACAATTATTTAATTAAATATGATTTAATTACGTCGCAACGGAAAAATCTTTAATTCATAATTAACGAACCCGAGCCCGGGATGTGTTACGGGCCCACTCGGATTTTGAATCAAATGGGGTCCATATGTCACATCACTAGTCACATCACTTGTCACTTTATTCACTTTTTGGTGATGGAAGTAAGTGAAGACTTTTGAGATTACTTGTTTCTTACACAAGTTGAAAGGTGAATGACTTATTACCAAATATTTGGTATATCATCATTTTGATTTTTGAAATAAAAAATAAGTCTACATAACTTCATCTTCCCCTCTCTCTCATTCACGATTTTTCACTCTCTCCCTCTCCCATTTGGCTTGGCCGAAACACACTAAAAGGAAGAAGAAAAATTGTGGCAATTTTTCTAAGTGCTAGCACAACAAAGGAATCATATAAGGTGATAGGGAAACCAATCTCAGGAGCTTGGAATCAAGATCAAAGCTTGTAGCTTGGATTCAAAATTCAAAGAGGAGCTTGAAGGAACTTCTTAAAGCAAAATTTTTATTATCAACGCATCCTATATCCGATCAAAGTGAGTTTATTTCCGCTATTCCCCTTTATGTATTCACATGTTTTATGCTTGAATTGATCTTGGGAACACCTTAGAAACCCAACAATGGTATCATGAAGCCTATTTGAGCATGAAATTTGATTAGGGTTTATATACTAAAATTTGGGTAAATTTGATTTGAGCATGATTTAACCAAATTGTTTGTTTGAGTATGCTTGTATATGGATAACTTGGAGTTATATATGATCAAATTGATGAAAAAATAATTGGATTATTTCCCCAATTTGGGTATGTTGGTCGAATGTAATACATAAACCCTAGGTCATGGTGATTTTGTTTTTAAGACCATTGGATGTGTTTAAAGACATGGATATATTGATTTATGATTTAATTGGATTGAAATCGAAATCGGATATAAAATCCTACCATTGCCATGACCATCAAAGCATGAAAATGACTTGATTTTGTTTCAATAATGTTGGACATGTATTGATTATGAATAAACATGATTAATTGATTAGATTAGTATTTTGGAAATGTTAATTTAAATAGTTAATCATGGCTAAACACTTTAATTAATTAAATTGAGAATTTTTGAAAATTAGAATTTAATTAATTGGGCTTAATTTGGAATTGGGCTTAAAATGTTGTGTTTGGAACTAATGGGCTTGGTTGGGCCAAGTTGGTTTAGGACAATTGGATTGGATCCAAATTGGGCTTAAACCATTCCATTAAGTCCAATTATAACAAATGGGCCTTTAAATATTTAATTGGGCCTAATGGGCCAAAATTGATTTCTTGGCAAATATGGTGATTCCTTAATTGGGCCTTGGTATTTGGGTTTGACCCATATTGACCAAAGCCCATGCCTTAAGAAATTAATTGAAAGCCCATTGGACTTTAATTAAATAAACATTGGATGTTAATTGGGCTTTGAGACCCATTAAGATTAGATTTAAAATCTAAGTCGTAAAGGCGCATTAAAAAGTGTAATTATTTAATTTGGAATTAAATATAGAATTAGTATTGAATACAAATTAAATTAGATTTAAATTGTAGTTCGATATAATCCAAGAATTCGTACTTTGAGTACTTATTCTTAAACAAGTTGGACTCGCGCAAATCAAATCATTGTTTGAACATTGGATGATCACTTTATTCAAAGATTAATTAATTGGATTAGATTGATTGAATACCATGCTTTGTGTGAATACATGGATGTGTTGTATGAATAATGTATATCAGATGGGTATTAGAAGGGAAAGGGCAATTTTGGAAATTGTTGTAAATTTAGAATTTATTAAATTGGACCTGCGAGTCCAGCCTTATCTCTCGATTCTTTGTAATTCTCTTCTCACCTAATTTCCCTCAATGTTAATGAGGTTTCTTTAATTGTATTATGTAATTGGGTAGAAGTTAGAATAGTGCTAGCCGGGGATAGGAAATGGAGTGATTTGTTCTAGGAACAATTTGTGAGATATCCATCCGCATATCATTATTAATTTATTTACCGTGCCTTATTATGCTTTTAGAATGCATGCTTAAGGGTTTATGATGAGACCTAATCAAAGATAATAAATTGGTTGCCAATTTACGCTAAAAACCCTCAACAAATATTAAGTGTTTTCCTTCCATTGAGTGATTCTTTCTCAAGATCCAAGATTGGCACTGGTTTGTTGGCCAAAGTCAAGACCTTTGTCCATCACGGATATGTTTGAATCATGAAGGCTTTGTTCCATATCGTATGTCTTGTCCAAGTTGTGATTTGTTGGCCAAAGTCAAGATCATTTCTTGTCCATCGACATCGATTACGAAGCTTTCTAAAGTCAATGGGTCCCGCTTAAATGGAATCATTAAGCTTGTTGTGCCAAAGCCAAAGCTTAGTTGATTCAGAGGAAAAGGTTAGGAAAATATATTGGATATATTGGCATAGATATTATATATGTTTCGGACTTGGAGGTCCACCTACCGGATCTAGGAACTGGATGAGATCCAATTGATCTTAGAGATCTACCTAGTTAAATATCATACAGCTTGTTGGCCAAAGTCAAGGTTGTGTGTTATTTAACGGTATCCTAGCCCACTAGGAAACAAGGTTTCCCAAGTACTCAACAGAGGGTTAGAGGCTCGCCGAAAAATAGTGGGAGGCCAATATTGAATTTGCAATTTCGTTCAAATACTTGGCTTTATGAGCTTTTAAATTATTTCGTCAATTATATTTATTAGTTGGACTAATATTTTATTATTTTTCTTATAATAGTTAGACTGTACCCATATATTGTTAATTGAATAGTTTGACTATTGCAATTAAGATGACATGAAAGTTAAGCATTAGAGATATTATCATGGGCGACAATGTCTTTAATGGCACAAACTTTCAAGACTGAGACATGAATCTCAGGATTGTCCTGGGATCCGAGAAGTTACTCTACACTATAGAGAGACCTCTTGGGCCTAAGCCTAGATATGATCAGATAGTTGAGCTAGAGCTTTGGAAGACTCATAGCGATGATAACTTCACTGCTTAATCTATAATGCTTGCTGCTATGACTTAACAACTTCGTCGTCAAAACAAGGGATTGGATCCATATAATATGATGGCGAAGTTGCATGATCTTCATCGATCTAATCTTAGATTGCAGAGATATGAGTTACAGAAGAAGCTCTTTCGTGCTCGCATGTCAAATGGTACACCTATTGAGCACCATGTGTCACAGATGATTGCTGACATTGAGCAGCTGGGACAAATGGGCATTGTCGTTGAGGCTGAGACTTCAATAGATTTGATCTTACAGTCTTTCCCCGACACTTGGAGTGGGTTCATGATGAACTACAATATGATGAACCAAGACCAAACTCTTGGAGAGTTGATGTCCACATTGCGTGAAGCAGAAAAAGAGCTCCTAAAGAGCATGAAGCGCGAGGCGCACTTCGCTTCAACATCTCAGACTCTGAGGGCTTGGCCCAAGGCGACTGGAGGTGTAAAGAAGAAGAAGAAGAAGAAAGGCAAGGCCAAATCATCAAAACCTTCTGGGAAGGGTAAGGACAAATCCCAAGATATATGTCTGCAGTGCGGGAAGCGGGGTCACTAGAAGTGTGACTGTCACAAGTAAAAGGCACATATGAAGGAAATCAAAGCGGGCAAGACACCGACTTCAAGTATATTTTTTTATAGAAATAAACATGTCTACTACTAGTTTTAAAAATTGGATTTTTGATTCTGGTTGTGGTACTCATATATGTACTGATGTTCAGGATCTGCAGATTAGCAGGAGACTGGCCTCAGGAGAGATTGACCTCCGCGTTGGAAATGGGACACGAGTTGCCGTTTTGGCCGTTGGCACTTTTGTTTTGGAACTGCCCTCGGGGCATGTACTTAAACTTACAGACTGTTATTATGTACCTAGTTTGACTAGGAATATTATTTCTGTATCTATGTTAGCCCAATGTGGGTATACTTTTGTATTTAGAAACACTGGGTGTTTTATGTATAAAAATAATATGGAGATTTGCACTGCTGATGTAAATAATGGTCTTTATATTTTGAATATAAATCAATCTCAAACATATAATGTAACAAACAAAAGGCTTAAACTAAGTAACAAAGATGAAACTTATATGTGGCATTGTCGTCTGGGACATATTAACAAGACTCACATATCCACACTTTCGAAGAGTGGGTACTTGGATGGATTTGATCCAAATTCATATGACGTCTGCGAATCTTATTTATTAGGCAAAATGCCTAAATCACCTTTTAGCGGTAAAGGTGCACGTGCCACCGAACTGTTAGCCCTTGTTCATAGTGACGTATGTGGGCCCATGTCTAGCCAGTCTAGAGGTGGATATGAATACTTTGTAACCTTTACTGATAATACATCGCGTTATGGTTATATGTATCTTATGAGACACAAGTCGGAAACCTTTGATAAATTCAAAGAGTTTCGACAAGAAGTAGAAAAACAGACCGACAAAAGTATTAAGACATTACGGTCAGACCATGGTGGCGAATACTTAAGCAATGAGTTTCTTGATTACTTGAAAGAATAAGGTATTCTTTCACAGTGGACTCCTCCCGGAACACCGTAATTAAATGGTGTGTCCGAACGGAGAAACCGAACTTTGTTAGACATGATAAGGTCTATGCTGAGTCGCACAGAGCTACCTATTTCCTTCTGGGGATATGCATTGAACAGTGCAATACTTATTTTGAATAAGGTTCCGTCAAAGTCTGTTCAACAGACTCCGTATGAAATATGGACAGGAAATAAACCAGGTTTCTCATTCCTGAAGATTTGGGGTTGCTGGCATACGTCAAACGTTTGGAAGGTACCAAACTAGAACCCAAATCAGATAAATGCCTATTTGTAGGATATCCTAGGTAAACCAAAGGATATTACTTCTATCACAAATAAGAGAACAAAATATTTGTTGCTCTACATGCGGTTTTCCTTGAGAAGGAATTCCTAAATGCAGTGGTAAGTGGGAGGAAAGTAGAACTCGATGAAAATCGGAGTGATACTGTTCCTGGCACAGAATCCTTAACGGAACATGAACAGTTCATCAGGGATGAAACTGTACCACAATCTTCGAATACACAAGAACCGCGTAGGTCGTAGAGAGTTAGAAAATAACCTGAGAGGTATGGGTTTCTGATCTCACCTCATATAGATATCAATCTTATTGAGGAAGACGAACCGGCTACGTATGAGGAAGCGATACAAGGTATCGACTCCGCTTTATGGCAAGAAGCCATGAATTCCGAAATGGATTCCATGTACACCAACCATGTTTGGACACTGGTTGATGCACCCGAAGGCGTTAAGCCTATTGGTTGCAAATGGGTTTTCAAGAAGAAGACTGACATGGATGGAACTTACAAACGTACAAAGCTAGGCTTGTAGCGAAAGGGTATCGTCAATGACATGGTGTCGATTACGACGAAACTTTTTCACCCGTTGCCATGATTAAATCCATTCGGATTATGCTTGCTATTGCTGCATATTTCGATTACGAAATATGGCAGATGGACGTCAAAACCACTTTCCTTAATGGAAAACTTTTGGAGGATGTTTATATGCAACAACCTGACTGTTTTGTCGTACATAGACTTGCAAACAAGGTTTGTAAGTTAAATCGATCCATTTATGGATTGAAGCAAGTATCGTGTTCTTGGAACCAACGTTTTGATGAGATCATAAAAGAATATGATTTCGTTCAAAATGAGGATGATCATTGTGTATATAAGAAGGTTAGTGGGAGCACACTGACATTCATTGTCCTTTACGTTGATGATGTATTGCTTATTGGCAATGACATTCCGATGTTAACATCGGTGAAAGCTTGGCTTTCATTAAAATTCTCCATGAAAGATCTGGGAGAAGCAACCTTTATTCTAGAAATAAAGATCTACCGGGATAGATCTAGAAAGCTACTTGGACTCTCCCAGAGCACGTACATTGACAAAATGTTGAAGAGATTCAACATGGATCAGTCCAAGAGGGGACTGTTGCCAGTGTCACATGGCGTCACTCTATCTAAGGACATGTGTCCTAAAACTAAAGATGAGAGAGACAGCATGAGTCGGATACCGTTCGCCTTGGTAGTCGGATCGATCATGTATGCCATGATATGTACGCGACCTGATGTCTCGTATGCTTTCAGTATGTGTAGTCGCTATCAGGCCGATCCAGTTGATGGTCACTGGATGGCGGTTAAGAATATCCTTAAGTATCTTAGACGAACTAATGATGCTTTCTTAATCTATGGAGATGAAGAACTTGAGGTAACTGGGTATACTGATGCAAGTTTCCAAACCGATAAAGACGACTGTAAGTCGCAATTCGGGTACATATTTTGTTTGAATAACGGAGCAGTAAGCTAGAAATATTCCAAGCAAGAGACTGTTGCTGATTCAACAACAGAAGCAGAGTACATTGCTGTAGCTGAAGCAGCAAAAGAGGCAGTTTGGATCCGTAAATTCGTAATTGGATTAGGAGTAGTTCCGTTAGCAGCTGAGCCCGTTCCATTGTATTGTGACAATAACGGGGCTATAGCGCAGGCTAAGGAACCGCGGTCTCATCAACGATCCAAGCATGTCCTTCGACGTTTCCATCTGATTCATGAGATCATACATCGTGGTGATATGAAGATCGAGAAGGTCACATTGGAGGACAACATTGCAGATCCACTGACGAAAGTTATTCCTCAGCAAAATTTTGAGCGACATGTACATAGTTCATGTGTTAGATGCTTGAGTGACTGGCTATTTGTAAAAGACATAGCGTCACTATTTGTAAAAGACATTGTGGTTTTTGTACAAATTAACTATGTGACAATGGAAATTGCATTTTATCATTTTGTAATTTGATTACTTAAATATATAAATGATAAAAGTCCGTATGATTAGTTCCGAATTATTAGATATGAGACAATATCAATCCATAAAGGTTTAATCATTAAATATCCCTAGTCGTAGTATTATCGAGACTGGACATCGATAATGCCGAATAGACTAGTATTGCACTTGTGCGTGTTATGGATGTAGGAGTTCTACGGTCCCGAGGATCGAATATAAAACAAGAAACATGTGCGAATACAATCAAAGGAAGTTACAGAATACTCACAATGATCGGTTGAGCGACGCGGTGGACACAAAACAAACTTTATGCCCTCTCCTCCAAGTCACGGCAGTGGCTGATTTGGTCTCCACCATTTTCGGGTTTGGGTGAGCTCCATCAAGCTCCAAGCTTCTCGAACGGTATTCCAAGCCCATGGGTGGGTTTCCCTATCACCTTCGCAAGACTCCGATGTGTGCTAGCACTTGTAATTTTACAACAAAATCATCACTCTTGCTTCTCCATTAGCTCTCGGCAGAAACCAGTGAAGAACAGCCCAAATAGGCGTGAGAGAGTGATGAAGTGAGGAAGAGAGAGAGTTGGTTGTTACCAAAAATGTGTATTCGATTTTTGTTTTCAAAAAACAAATAATCATATACAATTTTTCTTTTAAAAAAAAAGTCAAGCCATTAAGGCTACAACCACTCACATCACTTCCCATCAATCAATGAATAGTGACTGGTGTCAATCACTCAAAGTGAAAGACATCTATCACTTGATTGACGAATGATGTGACGCTAGATGCGACTAGCGATTTGACCCTCGATGTGACTTGTGTGCCACACTCGAATTCGAAATGCGAATGCGCTCGCAAACACTCTCGGGCTCAGATTCACTAATTCCAAATTAACAAATTTTCCGTTGCGACGTAATTAAATGATTATGCCTAGCGAAATCACTATTCACGTCGCTAACGAATTAATTCTAAATTAACTCATTCGCCCGAATTAAAATCTAATTTTAATTCCGCATCGAAATCCAATTTCGTATAATATATCAAATATATTATTTTATCGATTAATTCCAAATTAATCGTTCTCTCTCTTTAAATGATATTTTATCCCAGATAAAATATCTCCGTAATTAATCCCATATTAATTTTCTCTCTCATCTAATTAATCCCAGATTAATTAAAGTGCGAGTCATACGTCATCGATGAATCTTCGGGAAGCGACCCATGAGATCCCCGGATATGTTGGCAGTAAATTCGATCGTCGGACTATCCGAACATGTAAGTACCTAGTACTACGTTTATACCGATTTACAAGACAAGGTTGGCTTCTAGCAAAGCGTCATGCCTACCCAATTCTCCAGAAATATCCTTACAGGAATATAGCGATCTATATCAGGCGTAGTATACGTAGTATTGCGTATTTCGATCCAGTATCAGATGATCACATGCTAGGCCTGGGGCTGGAATTGTGTCTGCCCCGTACGAAGCACATATCGAATCTCTGGTAACTAGTCTCTATAATCGGATAAACATGACCTTGTCATTTTATCCCGATGACTGCAGTACATAAGAGAACCAGTACCGTATCCTACGTGACCATCATCTCCATATAACTGGAGTGATACTTCCATCTTGACATCACACCCAACACACTACGATTCTCAATATACCCAGCAGAGGCATACACAGAACCTGTTAAAGCCCTGGACGACCAAAACCAAAGTATATTGATTGTCGCAAGTATTAGCGGTGCAAGTCTCAGGTTAAGACCAAATACACCTACCCTGATTTCGAACTTCCATAGACACATAGTCATACTACCAATGTAATTTCGAAGGGGTCTATCCAGAGCGAAGCTGTTTCCCGTACCATCGGTAAAATACAACCTCCTATTACACTTGCAGGAGTATCCTATACCCAAATATATGAGAACTATGCCGTTTGTGCCCTCACAACGCGCACAAGTGTAATACTAGTTTTTTACGTATTATCGATGTCCAATCTCGATAATACTCTGACTAGGGATATTTAATGATTTATCCTTCGTAGATTGATACTGTCTCATATCATCTCAATCTAGAACAAATCATAAGGACCTCCTATCATTTATATATCTTGGTGATCTAATCACAAATGATAAGAGAGCAATCTCCTTTGTCACATAGTTAATTTGTACAACAACACCATGATCTGTACAAATAGTGACGCTATGGTTCATAACTGTCCAACAATCTCCCACTTGGCCTATAGCCATTCACTCGAGTGTCTGACACTCGAACTATGTACGGTTGGCTCAAACTGCTGAGAAAATGCTTTCGTCAGCGGATTTGCATGATTATCATCTGATGCGATTTATACGATCATCACATCGCCATGATGTATGATTCGAACGAATGAAATGAATAGTGAAGTATGTATCTGGATCGTTGATGAGACCATTAATTCTTTAGCCTATGCGAAAGCCTAGCTCAGCTGCTAACAGAACTATATCTAATCTAATTAGATTTGTTATCGACCCAGAAGGCTTCTATTGCTGCCTCAGTTGCAGCAATAACCCGCATTTGTTGTTTATTCAGTAACAGTATCTTGCATGGAAGATTTCCAGCTTCACTGTTCCGTTATTCAAACTGTGTAGTACCTTTGTTACGACTTATAGTCGTTTTATCGGTTTGGCAACTTGCAGCAGTGATCCCAGTCACTTCAAGTTTTCCATCTGCATAGTTTTAGAAAATATCCTTAGATCTCTAAGATACTAAAGGATGTTCTTAACATCAATCCAGTGACTATCACTTGGATTGGCCCGATTGTGAATCCATATGCTCAAAGCATATGAGACATCAGGTCGCGTACATTTTTCAATGTACGAGTTCTTGGAGAGTGGAAACAACTTTAAATCTTTCCCAGAAGATCTTTATTCCTAGAATAAAGGTTGTTTCTCCCAAGAATTCTACGGAGAATTATTCTCGAAAGCCAAGTCAGTGCGCTCCCACTGTCAGTGCGCTCCCACTAACCTCCTTATATACACAAGAATCATTTCGTTATTGAATCAAATCATAAACTATTATGATTACATCAAAACGATAATTCCAAGAACCTAATGCTTGCTTCAATCCAAACATGGATCGAATAACCTGCAAACCTTGTTTGCTAGTTTTGGTACGACAAAACCGACAGGATGTTATAAATATCCTCCAAAAGGTTTCCTTTTCAGGAAAGCGATTTTCCCGTTAAGATGACATATTTCATAAATGAAACATGCAGCATCAGCAAGCATTATCCAAATGGATTTACCGTGGCAACAGGTAAAAGGTTTCGTCGTAATCGACACAATGTTGATAACGATACCTTTCCGCTAAAAGCCTAGCTTTATACGTTGGTATGTTTCCATCCATGTATGTCTTCCTTGAAGACTTAAAAAGTACCATTAGGCACAATGCCTTGCGGTACATCAACTAGTGTCCAAACATAGTTGGTTTACATGGATCCATTTCGGACATCATGGCACTTTGCCATAATAGGGAGTCTATACCTTGTATCACTTCCTCATACGTAGTCAGTTGGTATTCCTCAAAAGATTAACATCTTTATGAGGTGAGATCAGAAACCCATACCCCTGGTTGTCTTCTGACTCTCTCCGACTTACGCGGTTCTTGTGTATTCGAAGATTATTGGTATAGTTTCATCATTGATGAACTATATTTGTGTTCCATTAAAGATTTGGTGCCTGGAACAGTATTACTCCGATTTTCATCAAGTTTTACTATCCTCCCACTTACCACTGCATATAGGTATTCCTCTTAGGAAAACAGCATGGTGAGCAACAATTAAATTGTTCTCTTGTGAGTTGTATAAGTACTATACTTTGGTCTCCCTAGGATAACCTACAATTGGCACTTATCCAATTTGGGTTTTAGTTTGGTATCATCCAAACATATGCCTAGCATACCATAATCATCAGGAATGAGAAACTCATGAGCGGAAAATATATCAATATTTACCGCCCCTTTTACTTAATCTTTTGTTTAGTTTCTCGGGTTTGATGAACGTTTTGATGTGTTTTATTTTATTTTGTAGATAAAATAATATCGGGTCTCAATGAAATCATTTAGGATGAAATATGGGTCAAATAAGGGCAATTATTGGACTTGATATTTTAATTTTGGAGATTGGAAACTTGAAAGGGCGTTTTTGACGAAGTGCAGTTTTGGAAATTCCAGTTTTGCGCATCTGTCGTATTTTAGGCATAACGTTTTACTCCGATATCGGATTGAGCTGATTCAAGTTCCAGATTAAAGAAGACTCAAATATCTATAGCTTTGAAAGACAAAATAATTTCTAATCCTGAATATTTCATGCCCGAAATTGATGAACCATCCAGAAGTGTGTTGTGTGTAATTATTAAAGTCACTTTCAATCATTTTCAAAGCAAAAAATAAATTAATAAAAAAATAATAAAAATTATCAAATCATCACCAAACATGATAAGAGATTAGTGGATCAATTAATAATGGATTTGGTGGAGCTATTAGTGGAGCAATTAGTGGAGCAATTAATAATTGATTTGGTGAATGATTTGATGGAGGCAAAATTTTGCCTATAACTACTACCAAGCCATTTCATTTGTAAAATTCATACTTTCTTCTAAGGAATTCCTTAAGAATACTAAGAAGATTATATCTTGTTTGTTTATTTACAGCTTTCAGTAATTAATTTCCGTTTTCGTACTTTCTTTTCTTTACTTTTCAGTTTTTACTTTCCGCAATTTAATTTTACGCACAATACTTTTCTTTCTTTAATTTTCAGCATTTACTTTTCAGCAATTTACTTTCAGCAATTTACTTTCTGTAATTTACTTTCAGCATTTACTTTTCAGTAATTTACTTTCAGCATTTACTTTTCAGCATTTAATTTTCAGTATTTAATTTCAGCATTTACTTTCCGTCATTTACTTTTCAGTATTTTACTTTATGTCTTTTATTTTATTTAAGTTTTTTTTACTACTCGTAAATATGTGTCGTAACTAACCCAGTTATCTGGGGTTGTGATGAAATCCAATATCACCGGTTTATAAGGGGTTAAATTATAGTTTGGGTAATTTAAAGGTTTACTTATTAAGTCTTAAGCTTAATGCGTCTTGTTAATTGCCACTAATAAGATTGATGTGGTAAATCTAAAATAAACTTGACAAAGGAAGTTTAGGTTTCAGCCTTAGACTTAATAGCCCACGATCTTCCTTGAGGATAGATAACCCTTTAATAGATTTCCTTACAGGATAGACATATACCTGTCGGGCGGGGGTAGCCATAATTGGAACTTAAACTTAATGAATCCAGATAATCTGGTTGACATAGACATATGGTTCAATTGGGTTAAACTGGGTATTTGTGTCTGACCATCGATAGAGGCTTACACATAATTTAGTGTTCCAGGTTAATAAATCAATATATTACCCAACTTTAAGATAACCACTTCATCTTTAAAATGATATTGGAAGAAATCACAACCCTAGATAGTTTTTAATATTGAATTTTCTTAAAACCTACTTTCGAATAATTTTATTTACTTGTTTTTAAATTTAGAATCGTCACCATTTCAAATCAATCAAACAACCTGTTAGATACTAGTAATCATTTGACCTCATAAAATTAATAGATTAGATATTAAGTCCTCGTGGGATCGATATTTTTATACAACTTGAACGATACGTGCGCTTTCGTTATACGCGTGTGTTTACGCCGGTCAAGTTTTTGGCGCCGTTGCCGGGGACTTATTTATCTTTTACTATTAGTTTAGGGGTTAGATACGTTACTTGTATCTAATTTCTTTTTACTTATTGTTTTTGTTTTCTTGTGTTTTAGGTTCTCAGAAACTACATGAGACGAACCAGAAGCTTTGAACTCTGACCGCTTGACCCAGAAATTGAAAGAACCATCAGATAGTTGAGAAGGGAAAGGCGAGAAGGCCAATAAGAAATCATTAACATGGAACCTGAACCGTTGGAGGTTGCACCACCAATTCCCATTCGAGACAGAACCATTCCGGTGGTTGACAGACTCATTTCCTGTATTGTACTTCCTCCCTTACCAGCAAATGCGTGTGACATCAAAACATGCATTCAGATGATTCAGCAGTCAGTTTAGTTCGGGGGGAATGCAACTGAAGATCCTAATGCCCACATCAGTAACTTCCTAGAAGTTTGCGGTACTTTCAATTACAACAGAGCATCAGAAGAAGCAATGAGACTGCGAGTTTTTCCATATTCCCTGAAAGACAGAGCTAAAGCTTGGCTACATTCACTACCAGCAGGTTCTATCACAACTTGGAACACTTTAGCCACCAAATTTCTTGCAAAGTACTTTCCACCAGCCAGAACCGGAAAACTGAGGAATGACATCACATCCTTTGTACAACAAGATTCAGAATCCCTCTGCGAAGCTTGGGAAAGGTATAAAGATTTGCTCCGGAAATGTCCTCACCATGAGATTCCAAAATGGCTTCAAGTTCAAACATTCTATAATTGGCTTTCTGGAATAATGAGAACCACAATCGATGCTGCTGCTGGAGGAGCTTTAATGGAAAAATGAGAAGATCAAGCCTGGGACCTAATCGAAGAAATGGCCAATAACAATTCCTTGTGGCCAACAGAAAGGAGCATGATCTAAAGAATTGTAGGAATTTATGAAAGTTGAGCCAATACAGCAGTCAACGCCAAGCTAAATCAGATATGCAAATTCATGGAGACTCTTACCACTGGATCCACAAGTTCACCATATGGAAGAGCACCAGAGTCGAACCAACTTGAAGAGACGGTGAATTATGTCAACAATTTCAACAGACATGGGAACAATCCATATTCCAACACCTACAACCCAGGGTGGAGGAATCATCCCAATTTTTCATGGAGCAACAATTCAGGCCAACAGCAGAACTATCCACCACCTGAATTCCAGCAACAGAATAAAAGCCAGAAGCAGGCAAATGAACCAGGAATAACAGAAGTGTTGACCCACTTGAAAAAGATAGAAGCAAAACACGACTCTCAAGCAGCAAGATATGATACTATGTTTCAATCTCAAGCAGCAAGATATGATGCTATGTTTCAATCCCAAGCAGCATTAATTCAAAGTAAATCTGCTTCTATTAAAGCATTGGAGAATCAAATTGGACAACTGGTGAATGCTCAGAGTTACAGACCGCCAGGTACCCTTCCTAGCAACACCGAGCCAAATCCAAGAAACATGGGGAAGGAGCAATGTCATGCCATCATGTTAAAAAGCGGTACTGAAATCAACAAAGATGTTGGAGCCAAAACATCTGCTGAGGAAGTTCCAAAAGAAATAAAGCAACAGATGGAGGAAAAAGAAGCAAAGGAAAAAGAACAGATCATTCCACCTCCACCTTTTCCTCAACGTCTTCAGAAGAACAAATTGGACAAGCAGTTTTCTCGATTCCTGGAAATCTTCAAAAAGCTGCATATCAACATTCCATTTGCAGAAGCGTTGGAACAAATGCCCAGCTATGCCAAATTCATGAAAGACATTCTTTCACGAAAGTGGAGATTGGGAGATTACGAGACAGTATCATTATCAGAAGAATGCAGCGCTATCATTCAGAAGAAACTTCCCCCAAAGTTGAAAGATCCTGGCAGTTTCACTGTTCCTTGTGTCATAGGAGAACATAACTTTGGTAAGGCTCTGTGTGATTTAGGTGCTAGTGTTAACTTGATGCCTTTTTCTATTTTCAGGAAATTACAGATTGGAGAAACAATGCCCACCTCAGTCTCTCTACAACTTGCTGATAGAACGCTCGTATTTCCAAGAGGCGTAGTTGAGGATGTGCTGGTCAAGGTTGACAAATTCATTTTCCCAGCAGATTTTATTATCCTTGATATGGAGGAAGACGAAGACGTGCCGATCATTCTCGGGAGACCATTCTTGGCTACAGGTCGAACCATTATTGATGTACAAAAAAGAGAATTAACCATGAGGGTACAAGACCAAGAAGTAACATTCAATGTTTTCAAGGCCATAAATTTCCCAGATGATGAAAATAATGAGGAATGTTTCAAACTTGATGTGATACACAGTACCATTCAGAACTCCAATGCAATGCAAGGTTCTATTGACAAAATTAAAACATGTCAATCGCCTGTGGAGCCTGAAGATAAAGCGTCTTGTGCACTGAAAAAGCCAATTCTTGCACTACAAGCAACAAAAGAGAAAAAGTTCCACCAGCTCAACGAATTGGAGGAATTTCACAATCAGCCTTTTGAGGATGCCAAATTGTACAAAGAAAAGGCCAAGAAGAGACAAGATGAGAAGTTAGTGTGCATACAACTGGAACCAGGGCAGAAGGTACTGTTAAATAAATCAAGGGTGAAATTCTTCCCATGGAAGCCAAAATCACGGTGGTCAGGTCCATTTGTGATCACCAAGGTTTTACCAGACAGAGCCGTTGAGATACATGATCCTGACTCCAACAAAACTTTCAAGGTTAAAAACAAGCGTGTTAAGCACTACTGGGGAGAATCATTTGAGCGACAAAAAGAAAGTGTCACACTTTTAAATCCAGCATAAATGTTCGAGCAGTCACGTCTAGCTGACGACTTTAAACTTAGCGCTTGCAGGGAGGCAACCCATGCAATTTTTGTATATATTGTGATTTGGTGTGATTTAATTTGGTGTGTTTAGTTTTTGCAGATTAAGACATTTCAAGATGGAAGAAGTTCTCGCAAATCTTCACAAGCAATTTCCTTCTCTCCCTCAAAACTCTCTGATGAAAGTATACAAAGCTCGCTTGGAACAGATGAGATTACTAACAATCCATGGTGTTCCTAATGACATTCGTTGGGTAATTGAAGCACGACTCCGATTGGCAGGTGAGTCTCCTGACTCTTTTATTTCACATCTGCCTGGTTTTGGAAGAAACACATATGCAAAGAAACATAGAGCTAAACAAATGGGTGTTTGTTACAAATGTGCACGCTGGAATTGTAATACTCGTTGTCGTTCTTTAGGAATGGTGTCTGATAATCGCGAAGACAAAATTAAATTCATTAGGGATGGCTTGAGTAAAGAGTCTTTAGATGATATATCTTCAAATCTTGAGACGCATCCCAGTGGATATGTTCACATAGCCATTCGTAAATTACATACACAATTCCAGAAATAAATACAACAATTAAGTCTTGGGAATCTGACTCAAAAAGACCCTGTTTGCCAGTTTATAAGAAAATTGGATGGGAAGCTTGTCCCTGACGCATAGACGTCAATCAAGTCGCTACTTTTCTTGTACATATTATATCTCTTTGTCTTTTCCTAATAATTGTAAATTATTTTGTTGTTTTCTTTTATTTTCTCCGACAGGATCTAGACCTTTTTGACTATCATGATTTATTTTACTGTTAACTAATAATCGTCCTTTGGAAGATACTTGTGCTATTATTACTCACCCTTTTTAGGTTTTATAAATTCAACTCATCATTGCACTTTTGAAGACATCCAGAGTAAAACATAGAAGCCACTTCAAGAAGACGAGTTGAAAACATCTGTGTGTTTTGCGGTAGTAGTGTTGGTGTTAAGCCACAATACGTAGAAGCAGCACAAGAATTGGGCCGAGTCTTAGCTGCAAGAAATATGCACTTAATATATGGCGGAGGTAATCTTGGACTTATGGGGATCGTTTTAAAGGTCGTACAAGAAGGAGGCAGTCACGTTTTGGGAATCATCCCAAAACCCTTGGCAGAAGCAAATCTTATTGAACCATCAAACGGAGAGGAACTGATTGTGCCAGGTATGTCTGAACGACTGGTAGAAATGATTACCGTCCTGATGCTTTTATTGCTTTGCTAGGTGGCTTGGATACATTGGAGGAAATTTTTATTGTGCTATCTTGGGCGAATCTGAACATACACCAGAAACCAATTGGGCTGTACAACGTTGATGGATTTTATGATTTTCTTTGTGTATTTCTTGATGATGCCCGGAGAAATGGGTTCGTGTCAAAACCTTTGAAAGAACTCCTCTTTACTGCCAGAACTGCTCCGGATCTAATTGACCAAATCTTAGCCTATGAACCACAAATTGACCCTATTTTTTCAAAGATAAATTGGTCTAAGGACGATCGTGGTAAGAGGCGTCGGATTAATCTGGATCTTAACCTTTAATTTCCTGTAGAATTTCAGGTAACCAGGTACTATCTTCTACACTCTTCTTCTACTGTTTAAGACATTGAGGACAATGTCTCATTTAGGTTAGGGGGAGGGAATTAGTTGATCAGTACCTTGTTTTTAGTTTGTGTGTTGTTTTTATTTTTAGTCCAAAATTTTTCGAAAATTAAAAAAAAAAACAAATTGAAAATTTTTCAAAAATTACAAAAATATTTTGCGTTTTGTGTTTTTATTTTGACTAAAAAGGTGAAATTGGTAAGAGATAGCTGAGTAAGGAGTTTCCACTCCTGAGACGTATCTCAAACCTATTTCGGAACACGTTAATTTTTGTTTATTTCCTTTTGAATTATTAATTTGTGAATTCTCCATAATACTGACTAAAATGGATCTTCATATGCTCAGTTGGCAGGTATTATCAACATGCATAGTAACATACAGACATGAGTTGTAATTGAAAAGTTTATAATATTTAGTGCTCTAGTTTAATTGGAGAAAGCATCTCAAAAAGTGATGAAGTAAAAAAAAAACATCTAAGATCCTAGTTATTAATTCTGTAAGGGTGTTTTAACACCTAGTGCCCTAAAGCCAACTGGTTTGGGAGTCACTGGCCCAAAACTCGCTACATGGATCAAAGATGTTGCAAAAATATATATATCGGAAGTCTGAGTAATTAAGTCCGTAGGGGTGTCTTAACATCTGGTGCCCTAAATCCAACTGATTTGGGAGCCATCGACCCAACACTCGCTACATAGATGGAAGATATTGTATATAAATAAAAAAAAATCAAAAAATCAAAGAAAAAAATAAAATAAAAATCAGAAAAATTATTCCATTGCCATAAAAAAGGTGTGAAATCTGATAGAACTTTAGGATAAAAATATTACTCTCTTATCAACTACACTTGTGACTGTTGTGGGCAAAAATGAGATTGATTAATACTTTGTTGGCTGTGTATATGGAGAATGGTAAATATAATCGGAGAATTTAATTATTCGGTAATTTAGAAAGAAACAAAACAACTAGTAACTTGGAGTAGAAGTTTCACCTGATTAGTCACTAACTTTCTTTATTCTCTTTTCTCTTGTTTTTTTGCTTTTGTGTCCATTAGTTTTACTACCTTTTTACTTTTGTAAAATGTTTGTGGGTATCTCTGCTGTAAACCCTCACGAGACTACAACTCGTCCACTAGGGACACCTAGGGGTTTAAAGCCTTGTTGCATACGCTAAATGCAATCGTGATCCCTACGAAAGTGGCTTAGTTTAATTTTAATTGTTTCTTGTATTTTATTTTGTTGTTTTGCTCGAGGACTAGCAAAATGTTAGGTTTGGGGGTGTGATGAGCGGAAAATATATCAATATTTACCGCCCCTTTTACTTAATATTTTGTTTAGTTTCTCGGGTTTGATGAACATTTTGATGTGTTTTATTTTATTTTGTAGATAAAATAATATCGGGTCTCAATGAAATCATTTAGGATGAAATATGGCTCAAATAAGGGCAATTATTGGACTTGATATTTTAATTTTGGAGATTGGAAACTTGAAATGGCGTTTTTGACGAAGTGCAGTTTTGGAAATTCCAGTTTTGCGCATCTGTCGTATTTTGGGCATAACTTTTTACTCCGATATCGGATTGGCTGATTCAAGTTCCAGATTAAAGAAGACTCAAAGATCTACAGTTGTGAATGACAAAATAATTTCGAATTCTGAAGATTTCATGCCCGAAATTGATGAACCATCCAGAAGTGTGTTGTGTGTAATTATTAAAGTCACTTTCAATCATTTTCAAAGCAAAAAATAAATTAATAAATAAATAATAAAAATTATCAAATCATCACCAAACATGATAAGAGATTAGTGGAGGTATTAATAATGGATTTGGTTGAGCAATTAATAATGGATTTGGTGGAGCAATTAGTGGAGCAATTAGTGAAGCAATTAATAATTGATTTGGCGGATGATTTGATGGAGGCAAAATTTTGCCTATAAATACCAAGCCATTTCATTTGTAAAATTCATTCTTTCTTCTAAGGAATTCCTTAAGAATACTAAGAAGATTGTATCTTGTTTGTTTATTTACAGCTTTCAGTAATTAATTTCCGCTTTCGCACTTTCTTTTCTTTACTTTTCAGTTTTTACTTTCCGCAATTTAATTTTACGCACAATATTTTTCTTTTTTTAATTTTCAGCATCTACTTTTCAGCAATTTACTTTCAGCAATTTACTTTCAGTAATTTACTTTCAGCATTTACTTTTCAGTAATTTACTTTCAGCATTTACTTTTCAGCATTTAATTTTCAGTATTTAATTTCAGCATTTACTTTCCGTCATTTACTTTTCAGTATTTTACTTTATGTCTTTTATTTTATTTAAGTTTTTTTTTTACTACTCGTAAATATGTGTCGTAACTAACCCAGTTATATGGGGTTGTGATGAAATCCAATATCACCGGTTTATAAGGGGTTAAATTATAATTTGGGTAATTTAAAGGTTTACTTATTAAGTCTTAAGCTTAATGCGTCTTGTTAATTGGCCACTAATAAGATTGATGTGGTAAATCTAAAATAAACTTGACAAAGGAATTTTAGGTTTCAGCCTTAGACTTAATAGCCCACGATCTTCCTTGAGGATAGATAACCTTTTAATAGATTTCCTTACAGGATAGACATATACCTGTCGGGCGGGGGTAGCCATAATTGGAACTTAAACTTAATGAATCTAGATAATCTGGTTGACATAGACATATGGTTCAATTGGGTTAAACTGGGTATTTGTGTCTGACCATCGACAGAGGCTTACACAAATTTAGTGTTCCAGGTTAATAAATCAATATATTACCCAATTTTAAGATAACCACTTCATCTTTAAAATGATATTGGAAGAAATCACAACCCTAGATAGTTTTTAATATTGAATTTTCTTAAAACCTACTTTCGAACAATTTTATTTACTTGTTTTTAAATTTAGAATCGTCACCATTTCAAATCAATCAAACAACCTGTTAGATACTAGTAACCATTTGACCTCATAAAATTAATAGATTAGATATTGAGTCCTCGTGGGATCGATATTTTTATACTACTTGAACGATACGTGCGCTTGCGTTATATGCGTGTGTTTACACCGGTCAGAAACCCAGTTTCTTTCCTGTTCATATCTAATATGAAATCTGTCAAACAGATTTTATGGAACCTTATTCAAAATAAGTTCTGCACTGTTAATGCCTATCTGTTGAAGGAAATGGTAGCTCAGAGCGACTCATGATTAACCTTATCATGTCTAACAAAATTCGGTTACTCTGTTCGGACACACCGTCAAATTGACGTGTTCCGGGAGGAGTCCTCATTGAAAGAATACTATACTCTTTCAAGTATATTAGAAACTTATTGCTTAAGTATCTTCATCATGGTCTAACCATGACGGTATAATACTTTAGCCGATCTGTTTGTCTATTTTGTGTCGAAACTGTAAAAGTTTTCGATTTGTGTTTCAAAGGAAACACATAACCATAACGAGATGCCACATCCGTAAAGGTCACGAAATATTCATATCCACCTCTAGCCTAGCTAGACATGGGCCCACTTGCTTCATTATGAACTAGGGCTAACAGATTGGTGGCATTTGCACTTTTACCAAGTAAATAGTGTTTTAGGCACTTTGCCCAATAAACTAGATTCGTAGACTTTATTTGATTTGAATCAAATTTGTCCTAGTACCCACTCTCCGAAAGTTCGGATATACGAGTCTTGTTTAATTGTGTCCCAGACAACAATGCCACAAAAGTTTCTTCTGATCAAATCAGTTTGAGCTATTTGTTTGTCATGTTATATGTTTGAGATTTATTTATATTCAAAATATAAATACTGTTATTCATATCTAATGTGATTATCTCAATATCATCTTTATACAATAAAACACTTTAGTGTTCTAGAATATAAAGGTATATCCGCAACAGATAAACACTGATATAGAGATAATGTTTCTAGTCAAACTAGTTACATTATAACATTTTCCTAATTTAAGTACATACCCGAGGGTAGTTCCTAAACTTAGGTTTCTACGGTTAAAACAACGTCTTTCGTCCCGTTTCCAATTCGCAGATAAATCTCAATTGAAGTCAATATCCTGCTCATAGCAGATTCTGCACATCAATACATATTTATGTACCACACTAAGTATTTAAAATCTAATTTCAATACTAGTAGTGAACATATTTATGACAAACATTTTTAAGGTTAGAGCCTTCCTCGTCTTCTATTCCTTCATGTTTGCGTTGTCCAAATGGCAGTCACGCTTCCGCGATTCCGTTTGCCACAGTTTAGGCAGACATTTTGGGATATGTCATTTGTCTTCCAAGAAGATTATAATGATTTTGCCTTTGCTCTTTTCCACATTCCAGAAGCCTTTGGCCAAGCCTTGGCCTTTTAGAATGTCGAAGTAAAGTGCGCCTTGCGCTACTCGCCTTATTGCAAAGTTTGACTTTGTCTCCTTGAGAATAGTCATTAACTCTCCAAGAGTTATTTATTGCAATATAACTTCTAAGATCTTAGAATAGATCTATGAAGATCCTTCAATTTCAATATCATACTATAAGGATATAATCCTTAGTTCTGATTAAGAAATTAAGGAGTCTATTTGACAAGTTTAATGGATTAAACACTAAAGTTATCATCACATAAATCTTCCAAAGATTATGCTCTACTATTTCCTTAACTCCTGTCTTAGGCCTAATATGTTATTTTATCAAATAAAGTAACTTATTAGATTTCCAGGACTATCCTGAAATTATTCCCAATTTGAAAATTAAACCATTTAAATACATTTTCCCTAGGATTATGTTTTAAATGCCAATCTTTCAATTTTATCTTGATTCTAATAGTCCAACTATTTAATCAACGATTTAGGTACTATTTATTATAATGATTATTATAGTCCAACTATTTAATCAATTATAATTTAAATTGTTTGAATACAGTCCAACTGTTTAATCAAAACAACGTTTAAATATTAGTCCAACTAACATTTAATATATTTGACGAATGATATTTGTTTGAGCGCGTATGGCAAGTAATTAAACGAATATTGTAAATTCAATACTTGCCTCCTACTATTTTTCGGCGAGCCTCTAACCCTCTGTCGAGTACTCGGGAAACCGTGTTTCCTAGTGGGTTAGGATCCCGTTAAATATCACACAATCTTGACTTTGGCCAACAAATTGTATGATAATTAACTAGGTAGATCTCTAAGATTAATTGGATCTCATCCAATTCTAGATCCAGTAGGGGGACATCCAAGTCCGAAACATATATAAAATATATATGCCAATATATCCAATATATTGCCTAACCTTTTTCCTCTGAATCAACTAAGCCTTGGCTTTGGCACAACAAACTTAGTGATCCCAGTTAAGCGTGACCCATTGACCATGGAAAGCTTCGTAATCAATGTCGATGGACAAGAAGTGATCTTGACTTTGGCCAAAAAATCACGACTTGGACAAGACACCAATATGGAACAAAGCTCTCATGATTCAAACACATCCTCGACGGACAAAGGCCTTGACTTTGGCCAACAAACCAATGCCAGTCTTAGATCTTGTGTAAGAATCACTCAATGGAAGGAAAAATGCTTAATATTTTGTGAGGGTTTTTTTCGGGTGCAAATTGGCAACCAATTTATTATATTTGTTAAGGTCTCATCATCATACACCCTTAAACATGCATTCTAAACACATAATAAGGCGCGTAAATAAATAATAATGATATGCGGATGTATACTTAACACATTGATCCTAGATCAAATCTCTCCCTTTCCTCTCTCCCGCTAGCACAAGTATTTGCTTCTACCCGTTACACTACACTTCTAAAGAAACCTCATTTACATTGAGGGGAATAGGTGAGAAGAGAAATACAATGAGAAATGAGGTAATAGGCTGGACACGCAGGTCCAATTAAATAAATTCCAAATTTATTACCACAATTTCTAAAATTGTCCCACCCATCTAATACCCATCCGATATACATTACTCATGCATCGCAACCATGTATTCACACAAGCATGTTATCAATCAATCTAATCAAATTAATTAATCTGATAAATAATGACCATCCAATGTTCAAACAACGATTTGATTTTACGCGAGTCAAACTCGTTTTGCGAATAAGTACTCAAAGTACGAATTCTTGAATTAAATTAAACTACAAAATTAAATCTAATTCAATTTCTATTTAATACTAATTCGCTATTTAATTCCAAATTAACTACTACACTTTATTAACGAACCTTTACGACTTAAATTCCAAATTTAATCGTTACGAGTCTCAAAGCCCGATTAATATCCAATATTAATTTAATTAAATTCCAATGGGCTTTTAATTAATTTCTTTAAGGCGTGGACTTTTGGTCAACTTGGGTCAAACCCAATAACCAAAGCCCAATCAAGGAATAACCCCATAAGCCTATAAATCAATTTAGGCCCATTAGGCCCAATTAAATAATTAAGGTACATTAGTCGCATTTGGGCTTTATGGAAGCAGTTTTGGGCCCAATTGGATCCAACCAATTTAGCCTAAACCTAACTTAGTACAACCAAGCCCAATTAGCTCATTTACAACATTTAAAAGCCCAATTTCCAAAATAGGCCCAATTTAATTAAATTACAAAATCCAAATTCACAATTTAATTATTCCAAGTGTATAACATAATTAATTACCCAAATTAATATTTCCAAAACACCAAATTAGCCTAATTAATCATGCTTATCAACATTAAATCATGTCCAACACAATTTTATCAAAAATCAAACCCATTTATACATGCTATAGTCTCGGCTTTGGAAGGGATTTTTATGTCCAATTAAATTCAATCCAATTAAATCCAATTCAACATTAAATCCACATTCCCAACATGTAACTAACTCATCCAATGAATCAAAAAACAAAATCCCAAGACTTTAGGGTTCATGAAGGATTCGGCCAAGCCATCCAAAATGGGGAAAAATGATCCAATCACAAATTCATGAAATTGATCGAATCAATCTTCAATTAAACTACATTTAAGCATACTAAATCATCCAATTTCATTAAATCATGCTCAAATATAATTTACCCAATTTTAAGCCCTAAATCAAATTTCATGCTTTTACTTCGCTCTGATACCATTGTAGGAGTTCTACGGTCCCGAGGATCGAATATAAAGCAAGAAACATGAGCGAATACAATCAAAGGAAGTTGCGGAATACTCACAATGATCGGTTGAGCGACGCGGTGGACAGCAAAAAAAACTTTCTGCCTTCTCCTCCAAGTCACGGCAGTGGCTGATTTGGTCTCCACCATTTTCGGCTTTGGGTGAGCTCCATCAAGATCCAAGCTTCTCGAACGGTATTCCAAGCCCATGGGTGGGTTTCCCTATCACCTTCGCAAGACTCCGATGTGTGCTAGCACTTGTAATTTTGCAACAAAATCATCACTCTTTCTTCTCCATTAGCTCTCGGCAGAAACCAGTGAAGAACATCCCAAATGGGTGTGAGAGTGAGATGAAGTGAGGAAGAGAGAGAGTTAATTGTTACCAAAAATGTGTATTTGATTTTTGTTTTCAAAAAACAAATAATCATATACAATTTTTCTTTTCAAAAAAAAGTCAAGCCATTAAGGCTCCAACCACTCACATCACTTCTCATCAATCAATGAATAGTGACTAGTGTCAATCACTCAAAGTGAAAGACATCTATCACTTGATTGACGAATGATGTGACGCTAGATGCGACTAGCGATTTGACGCTCTATGTGACTTGTGTGCCGCACTCGAATTCGAAATGCGAATGCGCTCGCAAACACTCTCGGGCTCGGGTTCGCTAATTCCAAATTAACGAATTTTCTGTTGCGACGTAATTAAATGATTATGCCTAGCGAAATCACTATTCACGTCACTAACGAATTAATTCTAAATTAACTCGTTCGCCCGAATTAAAATCTAATTTTAATTCCGCATCGAAATCCAATTTCGTATAATATATCAGATATAATATTTTATCGATTAATTCCAAATTAATCGTTCTCTCTCTTTAAATGATATTTTATCCCAGAAAAAATATCTCCGTAATTAATCCCAGATTAATTTTCTCCCTCATCTAATTAATCCTAGATTAATTAAAGTGCGAGTCATACGTCATCGGTGAATCTTCGGGAAGCGACCCAGGAGATCCCTGGATATGTTGGCAGTAAATTCGGTCGTCGGACTATCCGAACATGTAAGTACCTAGTACTACGTTTGTACCGATTTACAAGACAAAGTTGGATTCTAGCAAAGCGCCAAGCCTACCCAATTCTCCACAAAAATATCCTTACAGGAATATAGCGATCTATATCAGGCGTAGTATATGTAGTATTGCGTGTTTCGATCCAGTATCGGATGATCACGTGCTAGGTCTGGGGCTGGAATTGTGTCTGCCCCGTACGAAGCACATATCGGATCTCTGGTAACTAGTCTCTATAATCGGATAAACATGACCTTGTCATTTTATCCCAATGACTGCAGTACATAATAGAACCAGTACCGTATCCTACGTGACCATCATCTCCATATGACTGGAGTGATACTTCCGTCTTGACATCACACCCAACACACTACGATTCTCAATATACCCAGCAAAGGCGTACACAGAACCTGTTAAAGCCCTGGACGACCAAAACCAAAGTATATTGATTGTCGCAAGTATTAGCGGTGTAAGTCTCAGGTTAAGACCAAATACACCTACCCCGATTTCGGACTTCCATAGACACATAGTCATACTACCAATGGAATTCCGAAGGGGTCTATCCAGAGCGAAGCTGTTTCCCGTACCATCGGTAAAGCACAACCTCCTATTACACTTGCATGAGTATCCTATACCCAAATATATGAGAACTATGTCATTTGTGCCCTCACAATACGCAAAAGTGTAATACTAGTCTTTTACGCATTATCGATGTCCAATCTCGATAATACTCTGACTAGGGATATTTAATGATTTATCCTTCGTAGATTGATACTGTCTCATATCATCTCAATCTAGGAACAAATCATAAGGACCTCCTATCATTTATATATCTTGGTGATCTAATCACAAATGATAAGTGAGCAATCTCATTTGTCATATAGTTAATTTGTACAACAACACCATGATCTGTACAAATAGTGATGCTATGGGTCATAATTATCCAACAATGGAAGCGTAACATCATAGTTCTAATGTATTTAAGTATTGGATACTTATGCAAGTGTGATAGGAGGTTGTGTTTACCAATGGTACAGAAATAGCTTCGGTCTGGATAGACCCATCGGAATCCCATTGGTAGTATGACTATGTGACTATGAGAATCCGCTTCAGGGTAGATGTATTTGGTCTTAACTTGAGACTTGCATCACTAGTACTTGCGACAATCAATACGCTTTGGTTTTGGTCGTCCAGGACTTTAACAGGTTCTGTGTACGCCTCTTCTGGGTTTATTGAGAATCGTAGTGTATTGGGTGTGATGTCAAGATGGAAGCATCACTTCAGTCATATGGAGATGATGATCACGCAGGGATACAGAACTGGTACTCTATTGGGTTGCAACCATCGGGATAATATGACAAGGTCGTGATTATCCGATTAAAGAGACTAGTTATTTGTGATCCGATATATACTTCGTACGGGGCAGACACTTTTCCAGCCTCAGGCATTGCATGTGACATCCGATACTAGATCGCAATACGCAATACTACGGATACTACGCCTTACATAGATTATATATTCCTTTAAGAATATTTCTGGAGAATTGGGTAGGTACGATGTTTTGCTAGAAGCCAACCATGTCTCGTTAATCGGTAAGAACGTAGTACGAGGTACTCACATGTTTGGATAGTCCGACGACCGGATTTACTGACAATATATCCATGGATCTCATGGGTCGCTTCCCAAAGATTCACCGATGACGTATGATTCGAACATAATTAATCTAGGATTAATTACGAAGAGATTTTATCTAGGATAAAATACTATTTGAAGAGAGAGAACGATTAATTTGGAATTAATCGATAAAATAATATATTCGATATATTAAATGAAATTAGATTTCATAACGGAATTAAAATTAGATTTTAATTCAGGCAAACGAGTTAATTTAGAATTAATTCGCTAGCGATGTGAATAGTAATTTTACTAGGCACAATTATTTAATTAAATTTGATTTAATTACGTCGCAACGGAAAAATCATTAATTCGGAATTAACAAACTAGAGCCCGGGATGTGTTGCGGGCCCACCCGGATTTTGAATCAAGTGGGGCCCACATGTCACATCACTAGTCACATCACTTGTCACTTTATTCACTGTTTGGTGATGGAAGTAAGTGAAGACTTTTGAGATTACTTTTTTCTTACACAAGTTGAAAGGTGAATGACTTATTACCAAATATTTGGTATATCATCATTTTGATTTTTGAAATAAAAAATAAGTCAACTTAACTTCATCTTCCTCTCTCTCTCATTCACAATTTTTCACTCTCTCCCTCTCCCATTTGGCTTGGCCGAAACACACTAAAAGGAAGAAGAAAAATTGTGGCAATTTTTCTAAGTGCTAGCACACCAAAGGAATCATATAAGGTGATAGGGAAACTAATCTCAAGAGCTTGGAGCTTGGATTCAACATTCAAAGAGGAGCTTGGAGGAACTTCTTAAAGCAAATTTTTGTTATCAACACATCCTATATCCGATCAAAGTGAGTTTATTTCCGCTATTCTACTTTATGTATTCATATGTTTTATGATTGAATTGATCTTGGGAACACCTTAGAAACCCAACACTATTAAATCATGTCGCTCATGATGTTCAACATACTTCGTGACTTTCACGGATGATAAGTCTAGATATGAATATGTCTATTTGATGAGACATAAATCAGAAATATTTGACAAGTTCAAAATATTCTGAAACGAAGTAGAAAAACAAACCAGTAAATCCATAAAATGCCTTAGATCAGATAGAGGTGGTGAATACATGAGTGATGAATTCAGAAATTATTTAAGGGAGAATGGAATCTAGCCCAATATATCCCACCAAGAACACCTCAATACAATGGTGTGTCTGAGCGTAGAAATCGTACTTTATTGGATATGGTACGAACCATGATGAGCTATACAGATATTCCATATTACCTTTGAGGTTACAGTTTACTTACTGATGCCCACATACTTAATAGGGTTCCATCGAAAGTTGTTTCTACGACCCCCTATAAGATATGGTTCGGTAGAAATCCAATTCTTAAATACTTTAAGATTTGGAGTTGTCATGTATACGTTAGAGTTACGCAGCGAGATAAACTAGCGCCTATGGGGTATAAATATAGATTCGTTGGATATCCTGAAAATTCTTTGGGATATCAATTCTACGATTCTGAGCAACGAAATGTATTTGTTGTTCACTTTTCCACTTTTCTTGAAAAGTAATTTTTGAGAAATTATGGGAATTGTAGAAATATTATGGAACTATAGATCCAACTAGGTGAAAGATCTACAACACAAGTTCTATGTAAGTCGAATAGAATATTAAAGCCTTATAAGAGATTTTTTTTAACATATGATGTGAGCCTTGATGTTCTCCTCTTAGAGGAAACAAATCTGAATATGTATAAAGAAACGATATTGGATATCGATTCAGGAAAATGGCAGGAAGCCATGAAATCTGAAATGGATTCTATGCATGACAATCAAGTCTGGGACATAGTTGAACTTCATGAATGAGTTAAACATATTGGTTGTAAATGGGCTTATAAAAGGAAGCGAGGCCCAGATGGAAAGGTGGAAACCTTTAAGGCCTGACTAGTAGCGAAATATTACACTCAATGTCCTGGGATTGACTATGAGAAAAAATTTTCACCAGTAGCCATGCTAAAATCCATCAGGATTCTTTTAGTCATTACTGCATATCACGATTATGAGATATGGAAAGGGATGTGAAAACCGCTTTCCTAAATGGATTCCTTGATGAGGATATCTATATGGAACAACCAGAGGATTTCGTATCCAGTGAGACTTCAAATTTGGTTTGTAAGATCCAAAAGTCTATTTATGGACTTAAACGGGCATCCCGAAGCTGGAATCATCGTTTTGATGAGATAATTAGATTATCTGGATTCATCATGAACGAGGAAGAACCGAGTGTTTATAAGAAAGTTAGTGGGAGCATGATAGTTTTCCTAATTTTGTATGTAGATGACATCCTTATCATTGGAAATGCTATAAGATTGATGCAAAGTGTGAAAGCATACCTTTGCAAGAACTTCTCCATGAAAGATACGGGTGAAGCTTCTTATATACTAGGTATAAGGCTCTACTGGGATAGAGTTAGGAAACTTATAGGGTTGTCGTAATAAATGTACATAGATAAGATGTTAGAAATATATATTCTTACCAACTGCAATGCAGTAAATATACCTTTCTGATACGACATACATATTTGAAGAAAATGGCACCTCAAAATAAGGAAGAGAAAGTTAGGATGTCTAACTTGCCATATGCTTCTTGTATTGGAAGCATAATGTATGTTATGCTATGTTTAAGACTGACATAAGTTTCGACATCAGTGTGACTAGTCGATATCAATTTGATCTGGGTAATGATCATTGGACAACCATGAAACATATCCTGAAATATCTTAAGGGTACTAGGGATAAATTTCTAATATATGGAGAATCTGAGCTACAAGTTAAGGGTTATACAGACTCCGACTTCCAGAGAGATTGTATCACCCTGGTAATCCCGACGACTATTAAATTATAGATGGCATATCACATGATGTAAATCATATTCAAGTATGTATGTGCTCATGAAATGACTTTTCGGACATTCGATAAATTCCTCGCAGTTCCGATACGGAATTTATTCCAAGATGTAAATCTGGACAGTCCATGGTACTTGAGCTATAACATTTTTATACGAACTCTAATATTTATGAAATTTATATCGTCGGAACGCTAAGACAGAGACCTAAAACTTACGCGTTGAATATTTTTCCAAATTCGAAATAGAAATAGGTCAAAATTACATATTAAAAATTTGGATAGATAGTAACCGATGACCTATCTAGAAAATTCTCAAAACTTCTGAATTTTTTTTCATTTAATCATTAAATATTTAGCCCCATAGTATATAAGAAATCACTATTCAAGCATCCTTAATATTTTTGAGAAAGAGAGAAACATGAGAGGGGAGAGAAAGAAAGAAAGAAGAAGAAAGAGGAGGAAAGCCATTTCCTTACCAAAATTAAGAAGGCAACAAGTGCAAACCAACCGACAATAAGCTAGAATGAGGAGTCCCAAGCCTAGAAGACTTGAATGATGAAGGAAATCAAATGCGATAAGGTAAGGAAAAACCTTGACCCAAATTTAAAATGTTGATGTTTTGATGATTTGATGATTAAGGTGTATTGTTAGATTGTGATTGATGTTGTTTATGTGGTTATAGTGTTGAGAAAATAAAGATTATAGGAAACCCCAATTAAGAAAACTAAACTTTGGATTAGATTGGAGTCTATGGAAGTAGATATTGGGACTTGATGATATTAGAATAAATGGATTGAGTTTGGGATGGATAATATGGAATGAAATCATGTTAAGTTGAGTTCGAGTTATCAGGATGATAGTGTTGGTGAATAATTGGACAATGTCATTGAGGAGTTCATGTTAAGCCCTGAAATTTGCTTAGCTTCGTGACTCCCAGCACCCAGCGTCACGATGTGTAAGAATTGGTGACTCATTACCTCGGGCCCGATCTCAGCATTTGACGTCGCGACACATAACTGTTGGGACTTATGTCCTAAAGCTTCATGTATTGTAAAACATAATTGATTATTGTAATAATAATAAATGCATTATTCATTTTATCAAAGTTGTTTGATTTATATCGCATATTGTCTAATTGTCTTGTATATCTTGATTAGTATTGTACCTTCAGACTTAGTGTCTGTTTGATGCACAAGAGGGTTTATCTCTGAAGTTAGTAATCTAAATAGTCCGTAGGGAGCAAACAAAGAGGGTACTTTGTTTGTGGTTTATCTATAGCTGCGATCCATTCTATACTTGTATGACGACATTGATCCGGGATCGTTCATATAGTGACATGGGAGTGTAGGCACCTTGTATGATGAGATCATATAGGATTGGACTCAGATAAATATGAATTTCTTTTAAGATCCATTAATTGAAGAAATTCATTTTATCTAATAGATGGTCATATATGGATTCGATCTTAATCCTGAGTGTACTACGAACTCATACATGACAGGCTATGTCCTTTGATTTACTATGGTGAGGTTGGTGTTGCATTCCCGGCCAATAACTACGTATTTTGGGGATATGGTTTGGTGTGTAGCTGGGAACATTTTACATAGATATGGAGTTCACTCCTTCTTACGAGAAGTAGAAGAATATCTTTTTTAAGAGTTGATTCGGGACTTGAACAATTTGAGCGCTCAAGTTTTCTATTACGAATAGAAAGTTTTATATTCATAATTGTTATGAATTAATTGTTCATTATAGAATCAATGTTGCTTAAGAGACAAAATATTTAGAGGGGTTTAACAGACTTTTGACCCGGCTCTATTTATAAGATATTCATGAAGGGCTATATCCATATGTAATGACTATATCGATGGACACCGAAGATGTTCGGTTTTATTTTATCCATCTACGGTAACATGAGTTCAACTTCGAGTTTTTAGTGGAATAACGCGGAGTTAATAATTCGTAATATTTGATTAAAGAGTTTAAATAATATTTCGGAATTATTGGAGCTCGGAACCGTAGGTCTATTTGGTCCTCATGCTAGCTCGATTAATTGTAGCAAACCTAATATAATTAGATTGTCTAATAATATGCTCACATTATATTTATATATTATTAATGATATTAATAATATTTATTGTTACAAATGAAAACTATGTTAAAATTAGTTTAACTTAATGTTTTCTAGAATTATTTGATTATGAGATAATCGAGTCTTGATTATGAGATAATCAAGTTAGTAATAATTATGAGATAATTACTACAACATAATTGAAGGTAATTTAATCATTATTGATATAGTGATTTTTATTTACCTTGGAGACAAAGCCATATGGCTTGCCATGCTCTCCAATTTATTATGTCTATTAGGTGGCTTGTATACACCTAATATATTTTTCATTAGCTAATGCATTTTATGCTTTGGTATGGCCTCCACATTTATGTGTTTGCCATTGAAAGAAAGCATTAGATGCTTAATGACAAAGTCCTTGTCTTTAACTTATCATTTCTTATGCTTTGGTATGACATTCACATTTTTGTGTTGGCCATTGCAAGAAAGCATTAGATGCTTAATGAAAAGGTTAGTTGGCTTGTGTAAGAGAATATAATCTCTACCATTTATCTCACTTCCTAAGGTTAACATTTCGCATTCATTCACACAAGTGTTGTGAGAAAGAATTTGAGAGAAAATAGAGAGATTTTAAACATTCATAAGTGTTGTGAAAGTGTTTTAAATTCTAAAAAACAAAACACCATTGTGACATCTTAATTCTCTAAATTGTTTAGAGGTTTGATCTTTGTGAGTGAAGCCCATACTTCGGTTTGTTGGTTTCGAGTCATAGTTCGGACGATCTAGTGGTTGATCCAAACGTTGGACACCAAAGGATTGGTTTTGGCTACTACAACAAAGGGAGAAGGCAAAGAAAATTTTAAAGATCCATACCAGAGCCGGTGCCACCACAAGCAACTTCCATCGCGCTAAGGAAAGTCGTTTCCTACAATTGGCATCAAGAGCTTAAGGTTGAAAAGTGTTCTTAACCCTTCTCCTTTAAAGTTTCAAATTTTAATAATTTATATGCGATATAGATTATTAGAATGCATATTTTGATGAGTAGGCACAATTAGATTCATGAGATGAATGGTTTTTAATGTTCATGTGATGAATGTTTACTTTGATTCATGTGATGAATGTATTGCGTTGATCGTTAATTTTTCCGGCTCGTATTTTTAGTATTGGGAATGTAAGATCATAAGGTCATATTCTTTTAAGTGTTGTAAGTTCATTTCCTTTGTAATAAGTCCATTTTGTAAGTAACTTGGAGGAGCCGATGCCGCGAAGGACTCATTACGAACCTATTCCATGGAGAACTCAAAAACATACCATGAAGTAAGATTTGAAGACCAAATGATGCATTGGATTTATTGTACTAATTAGATTAGTATAAAAAAAGAGCCCAGTTAACGTAATTTATGGATGTATGTAAAACTACGTTCCGTTACGAGTCCGTCGAAAAAAAAGGGACCAAAACGGAGTTCGGAAGCTCCAAAATGGAGTAAATGAAGTTCTAATGTTCAGCCAGGCGTTTGAATGCAACACGAACGAAACTCCACTGCCTAAAAACGTTCGAACGCCCGTCAAACGCCACACAAACATTTTCAGCCCAGACCTGAGAATATATATATGTTTTAAATTGTTTATTAACATATCATATAACCTAGGGTGCCTACTCTTGCATTTTCACACTCATAAAGGAATTATTAAGTTGTTAATCAAAGCTTCCTTGATCAAAATAACGGTAGTTGATTAATATAGGAATAAAAGTTATTTCAAATATATTAATCAATTGAGAATGTCTCAATCTATCATGCGAATACTTGACCTACCTTACGGCGACACTTATTTGTGGGATGATAGATAATCGTGGCCTAGTAATTCTTTTAGGTTTCTAATTCATTATAAATTGATCATGCATCATGTTTAATTTTATGCCTAAATGTTTGACAATTTTAATATGCGATGAATGAATGTTGAATGCGCGTTTATTATTTTTCAGCCATGGCATCTGTAATAATCTCAATTCTCAAACAACAAGAAAAATTAACCGGAGATAATTATGTTAAATGGAAAAGTGACATGAATGCTATCTTAGTCTGTGAAGACCTTAAATTTGTCCTAATGGAGGAATGTGCTTCTGAACCAGCACCAAATGCTGACAAAGGTGCACGTAATGCCTATAATAATTGGATTAAAGCTGATGAGAAAGCCCATAGCTATTTGATAGCATCCATGTCCGAGGTTCTTGCTGCACAGCATGAGTCTATGGCGACAGCATCGATGATTATGTAGTCATTACAGAACATGTTTGGGCAACCTTCAGACCGGCAACAACATGAGGTAATAGTCTCTGTATTGACCGCTAGAATGAAGGAAGCACATCAGTCTGAGACCATGTGTTAAGGATGATGTCTCATCTTAATACTGAAACCTATGATGCACGTATCAATGTGCAAAGCCATGTGACAATGATCATGAAAACCCTTCCGAAGAGTTTTCTGCAGTTTAAAAGCACATATTCTATGAATAAGTTGACTTTTACGATGACTGAACTGCTAAATGAGCTTACCAATTATGAGTATGTTATGAATGGTCCTCGTAGGTCCAATGCCGAGGCAAATGTTTCTGAATCTTCTAAATCTATAAAGAAGAAGAAGAAAGGCAATTGGAAGGCAAAGGCAAAACCAATGAAAAAGAAGAACAATAAAGGCTTTAAAGGAACCAATGCCAAAGGAAAATGTTTCCATTGTGAACAACAAGGGCATTGTAAAAGGAATTGTCCCAAATACCTTGTTGAGCTTAAAGAGAAGAAGAATACAAGTAAATATGATTTACTTGTCATTGAGTCTCTTTTGGTGGAGGATGATAAATCCATATGGATTGTTGATTCTGGTGTCACTAACCATGTTTGTTGTTCTTTGCAGCTACTTGACTCATTGAGGGACCTTGCTAAAGGTAGCTTCACAATGAGAGTTGGGACATGCGATGTTGTTTCAGCGAAAGCAGTGGGAGTTTCAAATTTGAATTTTAATAAGAGTTATTTATGTTTGAATGATGTGCTATATATTCCTGGTTTTCGCAGGAATTTGATTTCTGTAACAAAGCTTATGGAATGTGGTTTTTCTATTTCATTTAATAATAAGTCATTTATTATTAGTAGAAATGGATTAAATATATGCACGGGAAACTGCAAAAATAATCTATATGTATTAAGGCCATTAATGCATGAATCACTGCTTAATATTGAAATGTTTAAGATTGAAAAATCTAAAACAAAACGGCAAAAGATTTCTCATGATGATACCTATTTATGGCACCTTAGACTTGGTCACATTAACCTTGATCAGATAGATAGACTAATTAAGAATTGAGTTTTAAATTAGTTAAAACTCGGTACTTTACCTGTCTGTGAATCCTATCTAGAAGGAAAAATGACTAAGAGACCTTTTACTGGAAAAGGGATAAGAGCCAAAGAAATACTTGAGCTAATACATTCGGACGTTTGTGGACCCATAAACGTATAAGCCCGATGTGGTTATGAATACTTCGTCACTTTCATTGACGACTATTTTAGATATGGGTATGTTTACCTAATATAGCATAAGTCAGATACATTTGAAAAGTTCAAAGAGTATCGTGCTGAGGTTGAAAACTAGTTAGGTAAAAGCATCAAAATTCTACGATCAAATCGTGGAGGATAATACCTTGATAGAGATTTCGAGGAATTCTTAGTTGAGCATGAAATTATTTCACAGCTCACAGCACCTGGAACACCACAACAAAATGATATTGCAGAAAGGAGAAATCGGACCCTACTAGACATGATGAGATCAATGTTTAGTTATATCACTCTACCTAGTTCATTCTGGGGGTATGCATTACAAACTGCAATGTATATCCTGAATGTAAGTCATTCTTAGTCTGTTTCTAAGACTCCCTTAGAGTTGTGGAATGGTCGTAAAGCTAGTTTATGACATTTCCACATATGGGGGTGTCCGACACATGTGCTAAAGAACAAGACTACTAAGTTGGAACCACGTTCATATGTGTGCCTATTTGTAGGCTATCATAAGGAAGCGAGGGGTGGATTCTTTTATAGTCCAGAAGAAATAAAGTATTTGTGTCGACAAATGCTATTTTTATTGAGGAGGACTATATGAGAGAGTTCAAACCTTGAAGTAAAGAGTTACTTGAGGAGTTACTTGCTGGTACGACCAGTACACCATTGTCAAATGTTGACAAATGCATTACACCTTCTACATATGAAAGTCAGATGCAAGTTTATCAGGATACTATACCACCTAGACATAGTGGGTGGGTTGTAAGACAACCTGAACGCTATCTAGGAAATTGTGTGGTGCAAGTTCTTGCATCTTTTGATGGTATAGATGATCCATTAACCTATCGTAGTGAAATGGAAGATACTGATAAAGAGGAATGGCTCAAAGCTATGAACCTCGAGATGGAGTCTATGTACTCTAACTTAGTCTGGGAACTTGTAGACCAACCTGATGGGGGTAAAAACCATAGGTTGCAAGTGGATCTACAAGAGAAAAATAGGAATAGATGGGAAAGTACAGACTTTCAAGGTTAGGCTAGTGGCAAAGGGTTATACCCAGAAAGAGGGAGTTGACTATGAAGAAACTTTCTCACCAGTAGCCATGCTTAAATCCATCAGGATTATTCTTTCCATTGTCGTATATTATGACTATGAGATTTGGCAAATGGATGTCAAGACTGCAATCTTGAATGGCAATCTTGATGAGAGTATCTATATGGTACAACCAAAGGGGTTCATTACCTAAGGTTAAAAGTAAGAAGTTTGCAAGTTGCAAAGGTCCATTTATGGACTTAAGCAAGCATCTAGATCTTGGAACATAAGATTTGATACTACGATCAAGTCTTATAACTTTGAGCAGAACATCGATGAGCCTTGTGTCTACAAGTGCATCATTGATGGGAAGATGGTTTTCCTTGTGTTATACGTTGATGATATTTTACTCATTGGGAATGATGTAAAGATATTATCGGACGAGAAAATCTAGCTAGCTAACAAATTCCAAATGAAAGATTTGGGAGAGGTAAGTTATGTACTTGAGATCCGGATCATTCGGGATCGCAAGAAACGACTGTTAGCAATGTCTCAAGCATCTTATATCGACAAGATTCTTGTACGATTTGGTATGTAGAATTCCAAGAAAGGTAATTTACCATTCAGGCATGGAATTCATTTGTCTAAGGAACAGTCTCCAAAGACACCTCAAGGAGTTGAGGAGATGAGACATATACCATATGCTTCAGCAGTTGGAAGTCTTATGTATGTTATGTTATGCACGAGACCAGGCATCTGTTTTACAGTGGGAGTAGTCAAAAGGTTTCAATCCAACCCAGGATTAGACCATTGGGTAACGGTGAAACATATTCTCAAGTATCTTCGGAGAACGAGAAATTATATGCTTGTATATACAATTAAGGATATGATTCTGAGAGGATACACAGACTCTGATTTTCAGACGGATGTCGATTCTAGGAAATCAACATCTAGATCAGTGTTCACCCTATGTGGTGGGGCTATAGTATAGAGGAGCATAAATCAATCTTGTATTGCTGACTCCACCATGGAGGCTGAATATGTAGCAGCTTGTGAAGCAGCTAAGGAAGCAGTCTGGCTCCATAAGTTCTTGGCAGATCTGGAAGTTGTTCCAGATATGGGTAAACCACTCACATTTTATTGTGATAATAGTGGTGCAGTTGAGAACTCCAAAGAACCAAGAAGCCACAAGAGGGGTAAGCATATTGAGAGGAAATATCACCTCATCAGGGAGATAGTGCAGAGAGGAGATGTTGCTGTCACGCAGATTCCATCCGCAGACAACCTGACTGATCCGTTTACAAAGACTTTATCTACTAAAGTTTTTGAAGGTCACCTAAAGGGTTTAGGATTACATGACATGTCCCATTTGCTCTAGTCCAAGTGGGAGATTGTTGGAATTTACATCCTAAAGCCTCATCTATTGTAAAACGGAATTGATTATTGTAATAATAATAAATACATTATTCATTTTCTCAAAGTTGTTTGATTTATATTGCATATTGTCCAATTGTTTTATTTACCTTGATTACTATTGTACCATCAGACTTAGTGTATGTTTGATGCACAAAATGGTTTATGTCTGAAGTTATTAATCTAAATAGAGGGTACTTTGTTTGTGGTTTATCTATAGCTGCGGTCAATTCTATACTCGACCTTAATACGGGATCGTTCATATAGTGACATGGGAGTGGAGGCACCTTGTATGATGAGATCATATAGAACTGAACTCAGATAAATACGAATTTCTTTTAATATTTGTTAACTAAATAAATTTATTTTATCTAATAGATGGTCATATATGGATTCGATCTTAATCCAGAGTGTACTAAGTACTCCTGTATTACATGCTATGTCCTTTGATTCACTATGGTGAGGTTGGTGTTGCATTCCCGACCAATAACTACATATTTTAGGGATATGGTTTGGTGTGTAGCTGGGAACATTTTACATAGATATAGAATTCACTCATTCTTACGAGAAGTAGAAGAATATCTTTTTTAAGAGTTGATTCGGGACTTGAACAATTTGAGCACTCAACTTTTCTATTACGAATAGAAAGTTTTATATTTATAATTGTTATGAATTAATTGTTCATTGTAGAATCAATGGTGCCTAAGAGACAATATTTATAGGGGTTTAACTGACTTTTGACCTGGCTCTATTTATGAGATATTCGTTAAGGGCTATATCCATATGTAATGACTATATCGATGGACACCGAAGATGTTTGGTTTTATTTTATCCATCTACGGTAACGGGAGTTCAACTTCGAGGTTTTAGTGGAATAACGCGGATAATTCGTAATATTTGATTAAAGAGTTTAATTAATATTTCGGAATTATTTGAGCTCAGAACCGTAGGTCCATTTGGTCCCCATGCTAGCTCGGTTAACTGTAGCAAACCTAATATAATTAGATTGTCTAATAATATACTCACATTATATTTATATATTATTAATGAAATTAATAATATTTATTGTCACAAATGAAAACTATGTTAAAATTAGTTTAACTTAATGTTTTCTAGAATTCTTTGATTATGAGATAATCAAGTTAGTAATAATTATGAGATCATTACTACAACATAATTGAAGGTAATTTAATCATTATTGAGATTGTGATTTTTATTTACCTTGGAGACAAAACCATATGGCTTGCCATGCTCTCCAATTTATTATGTCTATTAGGTGGCTTGTGTACACCTAATATATTTTTCATTAGCAAATGCATTTTATGCTTTGTTATGGCCTCCACATTTATGTGCTTGTGATGAGCGGAAAATATATCAATATTTATCGCCCCTTTTACCTAATATTTTGTTTAGTTTCTCGGGTTTGATGAATGTTTTGATGTGTTTTTATGTGTTTTGCAGATAAATAAATTATTGGGACTTAATGGAATCAACTTGGGGCTAAAACGATGAAATCTGGAGCAAAAAATGGCAAAAACAGAAATTTACTATACGCGTCACGAAGTGTAGTCCTAAATTCCAATTTTGCGCAAGTTTGGTACTTTGGTCATAACCTTTTACTCTGATATCAGATTGAGCTGATTCAAGTTCTAGATTAAAGAAGACCCAAAAGATCTATAACTTTAAAGAACTAAATAATTTAGAATTATGAAGATTTCATGGCAGAAATGGATGAAACATCCGAAAGTGTGTTATGTGTAATTATTAAAGTCATTTTCAAAGAAAAACAAATAAACAATTAAATAAAAAATAAAAATGATCAAACTTCCACCAAACATGCTAGCAATTAGTGGAGGATTTGGTGGTGCAATTAGTGGAGGATTTGGTGGAGCAATTAGTGGAGGATTTGGTGAAGGCAAAATTTTGCCTATAAATACCAAACCATTTCATTTGTAAATTCATTTTTTCTTCTAAGGAATTCCTTAAGAATACTAAGAAGATTGTATCTTGTTTGTTTATTTACAGCTTTGAGTAATTATTTTTCGCATTTGCACTTTATTTTCTTTACTTTTCAGTCTTTACTTTCTGCAATTTACTTTTACGCAATTTACTTTTTGTTAATTACTTTTTCAGTTTTTACTTTTCAGTAATGAGGAGGTAACTCCCCTTGCTTGGGTTAAAGGTAAAGCTTTTATTACTAATATTTAGATTAATCTTCCTTAATTATAATAAATAAACTATTTAAAACCTGACTTAATGAGGATACCACCTTATAGTTGGTTGGTTATTATTGAAATTGGTTTTAACCTGACTTAACGAGGATACCGCCTGGCTGGTCGGTTGGTAATTAATTATTAAATTGACTTAATTTGGATACCGCCTATATGGATGGTTGGTAATTACCATGCAAAGTTGATATATTATATTAAGGGAGATATCTAAAATAGAAGTAATAAAAGTGGATCCTTTTACCTCAGTATTTTCTTTTATCGCACTTTTACTTTATTTACTTTTCAGCAATTTACTTTTCAGTAATTTACTTTTCAGCATTTAATTTTCAGTATTTACTTTTCAGCATTTACTTTCCGTCATTTACTTTTAAGTATTTAATTTACAGCAATTTACTTTATGTCTTTTATTTTATTTAAGCTTTTACCAGTCCTAAATATGTGTTGTAACTAAGTCAGTTATCTGGGGTTGTGATGAAGTCCAATATCACCGATTTATAATAGGTTAAATTATGGTTTGGGTAATATAAAGGTTTATTTATTGAGCCTAAGTCTTAATGCGTCTTGTTAACTGGCCATTAATAAGATTGATTCGGTAAACTTAAAATGAACTTGGAAAATGGATTTTAGGATAGCCCACGATCTTCCTTGAGGATAGATAACCCTTTTATAAATTTCCTTACATGATAGGAATATAACTGTCGGGCGGGGGTAGCCATAATTGGAATTTAATCTTAATGAATTCAGATAACTTAATTGACATAGGAATATTATTAATTGGGTTACACTGGATATTTGTATTTGACCATCGGAAGAGGCTTTTACATAATTTTGTGTTCCATGTTAATAAACCAATATATGACACAAACATAAAATAACCACTTCATCTTTTAAAAGATATTGGAAAGATTCACAACCCTGGATAGTTTTATAAAATTGAATTTTCCTAAATCTACTTTCAAACAATTTCATTTACTTGTTTTAAGTTTAAAGTCACATTCCAATCAAACAACCAATCCATTAGATACTCGTAAAAATTTGACTTCATAAATTAATAACAAAATATTTTAAGTCCTCGTGGGATCGATACTTTTTATACTACTTGAATGATTCGTGCGCTTGCGTTATACGAGTGTGATTATGCACCAGTCAAGTTTTTGGCGCCGTTACCGGGGACTTATTTATCTTTCACTATTATTTTTGGGGTTGGATACGTTACTTGTATCTAATTTCTTTTTACTTATTGTTGTTGTTTTCATTTGTTTCAGGTCCTCAGTCACTACATGAGACGAACCAGAAGCTTTGAAATCCGTCCGCTTGACCGTGAAATTGAAAGAACCATCAGACAATTGAGAAGGGAAAGATTAGAAGGCCAAGAAACACTGATCAACATGGAACCTGAACCTTTGGAAGTTGCACCACCAATTCCCTTTCGAGATAGAACTATTCCCGTGTTGACAGCTTCATTTCCTGTATTGTATTTCCTCCCTTACTAGTAAATGCGTGTGACATCAAAACATGCATCCAGATGATACAGCAGTCAGTTCAATTTGGGGGGAATGCAACTGAAGATCCTAATGCCCACATCAGTAATTTTCTGGAAGTTTACGACACTTTCAATTACAACCGAGCAGCTGAAGAAGCAATGAGACTGCGTGTTTTTCCATATTCCTTGAAAGACAGAGCTAAAGCTTGGCTACATTCACTACCAGTAGGTTCCATCACAACTTGAAACACTCTAGCCACCAAATTCCTTGCAAAGTACTTTCCACCAGCCAGAACTGCAAAGTTGAGGAATGACATCACATCCTTTGTGCAACAAGATTCAGAATCCCTTTGCGAAGCTTGGGAAAGGTTCAAGGATTTACTCCGGAAATGTCCTCATCATGAGATTGCAAAATGGCTACAAGTCCAAACCTTCTACAATGGACTTTCTGGAATAATGAGAACCACAATTGATGCTGCTGCTGGAGGAGCTTTGATGGCAAAAGGAGAAGATCAAGCCTGAGACCTAATTGAAGAAATGGCTAACAATAATTCATTTGGCCAACAGAAATGAGCTTGATCCAACGAATTGCTGGAATTTATGAAGTTGGAGCCAACACAGCTTTGAACTCTAAGCTGGATATAATTTGCAAAAATCTGGAAACTCTTAACATGAAGGTTAATGGTGGATCCACAAGTTCACCATTTGGAGGAGCACCAGAGTCAGAATCTTACAACCAACATAAAGAAATGGTGAATTACATCAACAATTTCAACAGACAGGGGAACAATCCATATTCCAACACATATAACCCAGGGTGGAGGAATCATCCCAATTTTATATAGAGCAATAATTCAGGGTAAATGAACAATCCACCACCCGGATTCCAACAACAGAACAAAAGTTAGGAGTATAACAAAGAAACAGGAATAACAGAAGTGCTGACCCACTTGAAAAAGATAGAAGCAAAACACGACTCTTAAGCAACTAGGTATAATGCTTTGTTTCAATCCTAAGCAACATTAATTCAAAGTCAACATGCTTCTATTAAAGCACTGGAGAATCAAATTGGACAACTGGCCAATGCTCAGAGTTACAGACTGCAAGGAAATTTTCCCAGCAACACAGAACCAAATCCAAGGAACATGGGGAAGGAGCAATGTCATGCCATCATGTTAAAAAGAGGTAATGAAATCAACAAAGATGTTGGAGTCAAAACAACTGGGGAGGAAGTTCCAAAAGAAAGCAGCAAAGCAGTTCCACAAATGGAGGAAAAAAAAGCAAAGGAAAAAGATCGAGAAAGAATCACTATACCTTCACCTTTTCCACAGCGTCTCCAGAAGAATAAACTAGACAAGCAATTTTCTCGATTCCTGGAGATCTTCAAAAAAATGCATATCAATATTCCATTTTCAGAATCGTTGGAACAAATGTCCAACTATGTCAAATTCATGAAAGACATTCTTTCATGAAAATGGAGATTTGGAGATTACGAGACAATAGCATTATCAAAAGAGTGCAGCGCCATCATTCAGAGGAAGCTTCCCCCAAAGTTGAAAGATCCTGGCAGTTTCACTGTTCCTTGCACCATAGGAGAACATGACTTCGGTAAGGCTTTGTGTGATTTAGGTGCAAGTGTTAACTTGATGCCTTTTTCTATCTACAGGAAACTGAAGATTGGAGAAACAATACCAACCTCAGTTTCTCTACAACTTGCTGATAGAACGCTCGTATTTCCGAGAGGTGTAGTTGAAGATGTGCTGGTCAAAGTTGACAAATTCATTTTCCCATCAGATTTTATTGTCCTTTATATGGAGGAAGACGAAGATGTGTCGTTCATCCTCAGGAGACCATTCTTTGCTACAGGTCGAACCATTATTGATGTACAAAAAGGAGAACTAACAATGAGGGTACATGACCAAGAAGTAACATTCAATGTTTTCAAAGCCATGAATATCCCGGATGACGACAAGAAGGAGGAATGTTTCAGACTTGATGTGATACATAGTACCATCCAGAACTCCAATGCAATGTAAAGTTCTACTGATAAATTTTCTGTGAAGCCCGAAGATAAAGCGTACTGCGCACTGAAGAATCCAATTCTTACACTACAAGCAACATAAGAGAAACAGTTCCACCAGCTCAACGAATTGGAGGAATTTCACATTCAGCCTTTTGAGAATGCCAAATTATACAAAGAAAAAGCCAAGAAGAAACATGATGAGACCTTAGTGCGCATACAACTGGAACCAGGAAAGAAGGTACTGTTAAACAAATCAAGGTTGAAAATCTTCCCATGGAATCCAAAATCTCGGTGGTCAGGTCCATTCTTAATCACCAAGGTTTTACTAGATAGAGCCATAGATTTACATGATCCCGACTCCAATAACACATTCAAAGTTAACAGCCAGCGTGTCAAGCACTACTGGGGAGAATCAATTGAGCGACAAAAAGAAAGTGTCACAATTTCAGATCCAGCCTAACGTTCGGGCTATCATGTCTAGCCGACGACTTTAAACTTAGCGCTAGCTGAAAGGCAACCCAAGAAATTTGTATATATATTCAGATTTGGTGTGTTTGATTTTTGTGTGTTTAGTTTTTGCAGGTTAAGTCATTTCAGGATGGAAGAAGTTCTCGCAAATCTTCACAAGCAATTTCCTTCTCTCCCTTAAAAATCTCTAATGAAAGTCTACAAAGCTCGCTTGGAACGAATGAGACTACTGATGATCAAAGGTATTCCTAATGACATTCGTTGGATTATTGAAGCACGGGTCCGATTGATAGGTGAGTCTTCTGACTCTTTTGTTTCACATCTGCCTGGTTTAGGAAGAAACACATTTGCTAAAAAGAGAAGAGCTAAAAGAATGGGTGTTTGCTATAAATGTGCTTGCATGACATGTAATATTCGTTGTCGTTCTTTAGGAATGATGTCTGATAACCGTGAAGATAAGATTAAATTCATTAGGGATGGCTTGAGTAAGGAGTCGTTGGATGATATATCTAAGACTCTTGAGACGCATCCCAGTGGATATGTGCATCATGCAATTCACATGTTATATGCACAATTCCGTAGAGAAAGACAACAGTATAGTCTCCGTAATATGACTCAAAAAGACCCTGTTTGCCAATTTATAAGAAAATTGGATGGGAAGCTTGTCCCTAACGCATATACGTTATTCAAGCTGTTACTTTCTTGTAAATATTATATCTCTTTGTCTTTTCCTAATACTTATAATTTGTTTTGTTATTTTCTTTTATTTTCTCCGACAGGATCCAGACTTTTTGACCTTTCATAATTTCTTTTATTATTTTGCTACTAATTCTTTGGAAGATACTAGTGCTATTATTACTCACTCTTTTTTCGGTTCTATAAATTCAACTCATCATTGCACTTTTGAAGGCATACAGAGCTGAGAAAGAAATACATAAAAATGGAAGCTACTTCAAAAAGAGAAGTTGAAAACATCTGTGTGTTTTGCGGTACTAGTGTTGGTACTAAGCCATAATACATAAAGGCAGCACATGAATTGGGTCGAGTCTTAGCTGAAAAGAATATGCACTTGGTATATGGCAGTGGCAATCTTGGACTAATGAGGATCGTTTCAAAGGTCGTACATGAAGAAAGCAGTCAAGTCTTGGGAATCATCCCAGAACCTTTAGCAGAGGCGAATCTTATTGGACCATCAAATGAAGAGGAACTGATCATGCCAGGTATGTCTGAACGACTGGTGGAAATTATTAACCGTGCAGATGCTTTTATTGCTTTGCCAAGAGGGTTGGGAACGTTGGAGGAGATTTTTACAGTGTTATCTTGGGCGAACTTGAACATACACCAGAAACCGATTGGACTATTTAACGCTGATGGATTTTATGATTTTCTTTGTGTATTTCTTGATGATGCCCAGAGAAATGGGTTCGTGTCAAAACCTTTAAAAGAACTCCTCTTCACTGCCAGAACTGCCCCAGATTTAATTGACCAAATCTTAGCCTTTGAACCACAAATCGACCCTATCATTTCTAAGATTAAATGGTTTGATAATGATCGTAAGAAGCGTCAGATAAATCTGGATCTTAATCTTTAATTTTCTAGATGTAGAATTTCATCTAACCAAATACTCTTTTCTAAACTCTTATATACTTTTTAGGACATTGGGGACAAAGTCTCATTTTGGTTGGGGGAGGGGAATAGTTAATTAGTATCTTGTTTTTATTGTGTTATTTTTAGTCAAAAATTTTCGAAAAAATTAAAAAATTTTACAAAAATTAAAAAAATATTTTGTGTTTTTGTGTTTTTAATTTGATTAATCAGATGAAATTGGTGTGAGATAGCTGTGCAAAGAATTTCCACTCCTGAGACGTATCTCAACCTATTTCGGAACAAATTAATTTTTCCTTTTGAATTATTTAATTTGTGAATTCTCCATAAAAACTGACTAAAATGGATCTTCCTATGCTCAGTTGACAGATATTATCAACTTGCATGGTAACATACGGACATGAGAAATAATTGATGAGTTTGTAATATTCAGTGCTTTAGTTTAATTGAAGGAAGCATCGAAAAAAGCGATGGGATAAAAAAAACGTCTGAGATCCGAGTTATTAAGTCCGTAGGGGTGTTTTAACACCTAGTGCCCTAAAACCAACTGGTTTGGGAGCCACTGGCCTAAAGCTTGCTACATGGTTCAAAGATGTTGCAAAAAAATATATATATCTGAAGTCTAAGTAATTAAGTCCGTAAGGGTGTCTTAACACTTAGTGTCCTAAAATCAACTGGTTTGGGAGTCACTGGCCCAAAGCTCGCTACATAGATGAAGATATTGTATATAAAAAAAAATAAAAAATCAAGAAAAAATCAGAAAATTAGAAAAATTATTCCATTGCTTAAAAAAAGGGTGTGAATTCTGATATAAATTTAGGAAAAAAATATTATTCTCTTCTCAACTGCACTTATGACTATTGTGGGAAAAATGAGTTGATTAATATTTTGTTAGCTGTGTATATGGAGAATGGTAAAGATAATCAGAGAATTTACTTATTCGGTAATTTAGAAAGAAAGGAAATAACTACTAACTTGGATAAGAAGTTTCACCTGATTAGTCACTAACTTCTTTATTCTCTTTTCTCTTGTCTTTTTGCTTTTGTGTGCATTAGTTTTACTATCTTTTTACTTTTATCAAACGTTTGTGGGTATTGTTGTTGTAAGCCCTCACGAGACTACAACTTGTCCTCTAAGGACAGCTAGGGGTTTAAAGGCTTGTTGCATATGCTAAATGCAACCGTGATCCCTACAAAAGTGTCTTAGTTTAATTTTAATTGTTTCTTGCATTTTATTTTATTGTTTTGCTCGAGGACTAGCAAAATGTTAGGTTTGGGGGTGTGATGAGCGGAAAATATATCAATAGTTATCGCCCCTTTTACCTAATATTTTGTTTAGTTTATCGGGTTTGATGAATATTTTGATGTGTTTTGCAGATAAATAAAGTATCGGGACTTAATGGAATCAACTCGGGGCTAAAACGATGTTATCTGAAGCAAAAAATGGTGAAACCAGAAATTTACTATACGCGTCACGAAGTGCTGTCTTAAATTCCAATTTTGCGCAAGTTTGGTAATTTAGCCATAACCTTTTAAGCCGATATCGGATTGAGCTGATTCAAATTCCAGATTAAAGAAAACTCAAAGATCTACAACTTTGAAGAACAAAATAATTTCGAATTATGAAGATTTCATGGCCGAAATGGATGAAACATCTGGAAATGTGTTATGTGTAATTATTAAAGTCATTTTCAAAGCAAAACAAACAAGTAAATAAATAAATAAAAATTGTCAAACTTCCACCAAACATGCTAGCAATTAGTGGAGGATTTAGTGGAGCAATTAGTGGAGGATTTAGTGGAGCAATTAGTTGAGGAAGAGGAGCATTTGGTGGAGGTAAAATTTTGCATATAAATACTAAGTCATTTCATTTGTAAATTCATACTTTCTTCTAAGGAAGTCCTTAAGAATACTAAGAAGATTGTATCTTGTTTGTTTATTTACAACTTTGAGTAATTATTTTTCGTATTTGCACTTTCTTTTCTTTCTTTTCAGTCTTTACTTTCTGCAATTTACTTTTACGCAATTTACTTTCTGTTATTTACTTTTTCAGTTTTTCACTTTTCAGTAATGAGGAGGTAACTCCCATTGCTTGGGTTAAAGGTAAAGCTTTTATTACTAATATTTAGATTAATCTCCCTTAATTATAATATATAAACTATTTAAAACCTGACTTAATGAGGATACTGCCTTATGGTCGGTTGGTAATTATTGAAATTGGTTTTAACCTAACTTAACAAGGATACCGCCTGGTTGGTCGGTTGGTAATTAATTATTAATTTGACTTAATCTGGATACCGCCTATATGACTGGTTGGTAATTACCATGCAAAGTTAATATATTATATTAAGGGAGATATCTAAAATAGAAGTAATAAAAGTGGATCTTTTTACCTCAGCATTTTCTTTTATCGCACTTTTACTTTATTTACTTTTCAACAATTTACTTTTCAACAATTTACTTTTTAGCATTTAATTTTCAGTATTTACTTTTCAGCATTTACTTTCCGTCATTCACTTTTAAGCATTTAATTTTTAGCAATTTATTTTATGTCTTTTATTTTATTTAAGCTTTTACCAATCCTAAATATGTGTTGTAACTAAGTCAGTTATCTGGGGTTGTGATGAAGTCCAATATCACAGATTTATAAGGGGTTAAATTATGATTTGGGTAAAATAAAGGTTTATTTATTAAGCCTTAGTCGTAATGTGACTTGTTAACTGGCCATTAATAAGATTGATTCGGTAAACTTAAAATGAACTTAGAAAGTAGATTTTATGTTAAAGTCCTTGGACTCAATAGCCCACGATCTTCATTGAGGATAGATAACCCTTTAATAGATTTCCTTACAGGATAGGAATATACCTGTCAGGCGGGGGTAGCCATAATTGGAACTTAATCTTAATGAATTCAGATAACTTAATTGACATAGGAATATGATTAATTAGGTTACACTGGGTATTTGTATTTGACCATCGGAAGAGGCTTTTACATAATTTTGCGTTCCAGGTTAATAAACCAATATATTACACAAACGTAAAATAACCACTTCATCTTTTAAAAGATATTGGAAAGATTCACAACCCTAGATAGTTTTATAAAATTGAATTTTCCTAAATCTACTTTCAAGCAATTTCATTTACTTGTATTAAGTTTAAAGTCACCATCCAATCAAACAACCAATCCATTAGATACTCGTAAAAATTTTACTTCATAAATTAATAACAAAAGATTTTAAGTCCTCGTGGGATCGATACTTTTATACTACTTGAACGATACGTGCGCTTGCGTTATACGCGTGTGATTACGCACCGGTCAGTTTGTCATTGAAAGAAAGCATTAGATACTTAATGACAAAGTCCTTGTCTTGAACTTATCATTTATTATGCTTTGGTATAGCATTTACGTTTTTGTGTTGGCCATTGCAAGAAAGCATTAGATTCTTAATGACAATGTTAGTTGGCTTGTGTAAGGGAATATAATCTCTACCATTTATCTCACTTCCTAAAGTTAACATTTTACATTCATTCACACAAGTGTTGTGAGAAAAAATTTGAGAGAAAATATAGAGAGTTTAAACATTCACAAGTGTTGTGAGAGTGTTTGAAATTCTAAGAAGCCAAACACCATTGTGGCATCTTAATTCTCTAAATTGTTTAGAGGTTTGATCTTTGTGAGTGAAGCCCACACTTCGGTTTGTTGGTTTCGAGTCATAGTTTGGAAGATCGAGTGGTTGATCCAAACGTTGGACACCAAAGAATTGATTTCGGCTACTACAACAAAGGGAGAAGGCAAAGAAAATTTTAAAGATCCATACCAGAGCCGGTGCCACCACAGGCAACTTCCGCCGCGCTAAGGATAGTCATTTCCTATAGTAACGAGCAGAGCTTTCTGCCTCGGGTCTGACCAAGTGGGCATCGCGACGCATAACATCTGGTGTCGCGGTGAGAAACAGAACATGTTTTCTACCAGGCTTTGCTTGCATGAGCATCGTGACGAGCCAGACCTGGTGTCGTGACACGAGATAAAAACAATCCCTTCCCATTTCATAATCATCATAGAAAGTTAAAGGGCACCTTAAGGGTTCTGTATACGGCATGTATAAGCTTCTACTACATCTATGATCATAATTAACTTCCTAGAATAAATATGCTAACCAATCTCGAATACAAGATGGATTTGTTTTCTGCTGGAGACTCCTCAGTAGCATCCAGGAATCAAGGGCCATAGAAATTAATCAGTGTGTGTACCCTTTTCTCAAACTAATTTTATTTAATTGTTTTGATATCAGACTTAATTTTTTTAAGTCCATAGGACATTAGACATATTTATTTCTAGTTGTTTTAGGAAAGAGCATGTTTCAAAAAGATAAGTTTTATTACAGTTGTTTTACGAATGATGATGTTTTTTAGAAAGATTGATTTTCAAAGCTTGAGTTTTATGATTTTTGGAGGCATGGAGGAAAAACTCACTTCAGATGTAACTTGACACATATATGGAATTGACAGATATAGATATCGTGTGCACACGCAGTTCAAGTCTAAGGATGATAGATGCCCCTAGATCCAAGATTATGAGTCAGGAGGGTAGTATAGATCTGCACCCTCGGCTCCAATTCCGTGGCTGGGGGACAGCGAGACGTAACGCCCCAAGACCACCAGATTATGCATATAGGGGGATGGCGAGACGTAACACCCCCATGCGCCATATATTCAGATACAACTTTTTACATATACAGATTTTTCAGAAAATGGATTTTTAGAAATGGATTTCCGAAAAAAAATTTTCAGAAAAGTCAACTTTTATGATAAAGTTTTTAGGAAATATTTCCTGAATAGTTTTGCAGAAAGAGATTTCAGAAAAGATTATTTTCTGAGAGGATTTCAGTTTTTAGATCTATAAATTTTCAAAAAGAATCAGTTTTTTGTTTTAAACTGTCCACTCACTTGGTTGTTCAAACAATCTACCCCACACTCTCAGTGTTTCTATTTTACAGGTTTACCCGGAGGACGAGCTCGAGAGGATGGATATTGATTGCAGTCACTAGGGTGTTTGGTCCACCAGGTCGTGTATAGAGTTTCAACACAGTCATTGTCAAGTTAAGTTGTATGTCAGATATTAGAAGTGTACGAGTCTTGTGATGAGTTACAAGTGTCTATGAACAGAGTTGTATAGATGAATAATATTGAGTATACAATTATGAGTTAATGAGTTGGGCAACGGTCCCTATGTATGAGTTGTATTTTAGATGATTTGGTGGTGTTGATCATAGTCAGAAATTATAGGCTTAGGGGGATATGATGGCATATTCCCTGCCGGTAGCATCTTCTGAAGAGTGATGTTACAAAGATGGTATCAGAGCATAGTCAAGGTAGTCAGTTACTGTAGTGGGCAGAGTGCTGGGGTACTGTATACATAGTATGTCCGGGGTACTAGTATGCGTGGCACTACCTCTCTGGTATCTGATCCTCGTGTACGTCCTCAAGTCTTATAGACAAGTTAATAAGAAATTCCCGAGCTTTTCGAATATTCTTTCTTATAATAGTAACCATACTCTTTGTCAAAGTTGAGAAACCTTATGTAGTTATCTTAGAGGATTATCAGAAGCCCAAGATAAGCTACGAGAATAGATATTAAAGTTCTAAGTATACCCACCTAGGAAAGTAGAAAGAGAAAGAGAAAGCTAAAAAGAAAAGTAAAAGATAAAATACAGATGCTTAAGGTAACCAAAGACAGTAAGAGGTAGACATACAGAATCAAATGGATAAGATAATATACGAACCTATAGTAATAAAGAAAATAGAATCAGTCTGAGCATGAGTAAAATGTCAGGTAGACCCAAGTAAGATTCCTTAATTCCTCAGAGAATTATTTCATATGGATTCAGTAGCCCTGGATCGCCTCGTATGGATAGCAAATTTCCTGAATAATGAAAGATAATAAAAAAGATAAGAGAAGCAAAAAATTAGGATTAGTCGTCAAAAGTTCTGATAGACATGAGATGCCACAAAGGATATAGAGATTTTAGACACCCAAACCCAGGCATGTAAACAAATAAAGTGAATGTCGTCAGAGAAGCTGACTAGTTACCTTAGCTAAGAAATTCGATATGGATAAGGCCCTAACCTACCCAGTTTCGAACCTCTCAAAGATACCGGTTAAGGAAATCATCGTGACAGAGTCTATCTCATACCTATTTTACATGAGTAATAGACTCTACCAGGATATAAAATATGAGAACATGGACATAGATACCCTTTGAGATGTAAAGGCTTGTTCCGTCTTTTACCAGTATATCCTAAGATAGAAATAGAAAACACTGGAAGGTAGATCACCCAGAAAAGATTCAAGAAGTTTCGGAAGCCAGACAAGAAAGAACCTGAATAAGCCAAGATGATAAAGTTCACAGTACTAGTGAGAACCCATAGATCAGACTAATACCAATAGAAATACATGTAAGTTTATATGAACAGAACCAAGAGATTAGTGACAGTCAAGAATTAACGAAAATTACTAGTGCAGACAGTAAGATTAGATGGCAAAGCTGTAGCCTATAGCAAAAGTAGAGAGCATAGATCTAGGAAGTAGCCCAGAAGAATGAACCATCACTAGCCTCGGTAACACGATTAAAAGCCAAGAGATGGGATATGGAAACAATAAGAAGGATACAAAAAGTGACAAAAGAGTTCAATATGTATAGTAGCATAGATAAAGTATCTCGAAGGTAGTAAAGTATATGGAGGCCTCAGAATAGTGATAAAAGTTGAGAAACTTTGAAGACATGGGGTAATCGATGTAGATCCTAACAGAACGAATAGTAATTATTTCTTCTTATAGCCCCGACTCTAGTAAGTATATAGGCACTTAACCAGACCATCACCGAGCTTATGTAGTCACCCCTTAAGTTAGGACCTAGTAAGGACGTGAATAAGTAAATGAGAATACTTAATGGGACAGAAAACCCATGAGACAACAAAACGGATGAACAAAGTGGTTCAGTAGAACATAGATGAGGACCATAAAAATAGTGATATTCTGTACAAGATGGAGTAGTTTAAATTCGCCAAAAGCCAAGATAAAAATTAAAAGTAATAATCAAATCCATTGTGGCAGAGGATTAAGGTACAAAGGAGTAAAAATAATCAAAGAGAGAGCAATCCTAAAAAATAAGGAGTATGACCTATTAAAAGCCTCATTACACTAGAATAGAAGAACTAGTATGAGTGTAGCACTCGATTCAGAAGCAGTAATGGTGATACCCTAGTTTGTTAAAGAAATTGGAATTTCCAAAAAGGATATGACTCAAGAAGATTGAAAACTCGAGGCAAGTTGAGAGTATTTTATGACCATAAAGATAAGAATACGTGATTGATAAGCCAAAGATTCAATACACCCTTAGGAAATTAGAATAATAGAGTAAAAATTTGAAGGAAGAGTAACAAGGGAGTAAGGTAAGGTTTTGGGAATAGCATGAAACTTAAGGGGATTCTCAGTAAAGGATAGTATGATCAGTAGTTGAAAAAAAATTAAATTGGGAGCAGTATTGAAAGAGGTAGTTTAGATAGCTCATAGTAGTAATCCCTTGGTATGCGAGCCCAGTATCAAATATGTAATAAGGGAATTTTGGGGTTATAAAAGAGCAATATGAACAATGATAGCAAGCGTAACAAATGAGATCACCACGACCGAAAATAATTCAGGACCAACCCCATCCACCCAACCCTTGATAGATAACAACAGATATAGATGAACCTCGATGTTCATTTCAATGATACTCCCAGGAATAAGTGAACCCATGGCATAGTAAAGCATCCATTAAAGTAAAGTAAGATTCATTTGAAATATAATACCCCTAAAAAATCACATAAATTTCAGGTAGAGAATACAGCAACAAAGAAGAGGAAAAATGACTATAAGAAAAGATTTAGAAGATTAGTTGCCTGGGTGAAATGATGAAAATAGGAGGTATTAGTCCATCAAGGACAAATATATATGAGTGACGACGTTCGACATGACTTAAGGATCTATAGCAACAGACTTTTCCATTTACGAGTTAAAGAAAAAATGATATCAATAAATATGTGGTGGAAGGCATAATAGTGAGCCTTAAGTGCTAGTATAAGACCAAAGTCCTATTAAATATATATTGGGAGAAAGATAACGAGTATAGCCCGTATGTTTCCTTTCGTAGCGCACCGCTATGAATAATGTTTATGATGAATCGAAACAGATTTATTGAGGTATAACATAAAAACGACCAAAGAAACTAAGTATATGATATTGTTGAGACCAGAACGACACTTGACAGAGCAAGACTATGGAAATAACTGAAAGTGGGATATTTTTTAATTCAATCAAACAAAGAAATAGGTCAGTACAAATAATGGTTAACCAGATCCATGCTAGCCACGAATTTGAAAAGTATGAAAAGAGTATGAACAATACACGGATTCGGATCGCTAGCGTTGATGTTAATCATTAAGGAATATTGTTTAAACACAAGTATTTATACACTTAAGACTAATATATGTACCTTTTATTTTGAATAGAAGAGTAAATAATAACAGTAATTTAGAAGTGCATGAGTAATTTGACCAGGAACTAAGAAGCCATAAGCCACACAAATGTACAGAATTAAGGGAACTTGAAGGGCAGAGCCGATAAGCAGTTGAAACTTATCAAGAAGGAAACAGATAGAGTTGAATAGTTAAGTTATGAGAATGAACATTAGGTCAGAATTAGAATAAAGAGCCAAGAATGTATCAAGTATGATCAGTTGCAATAGCATCAAGAATTACCCTTGTATACTATCACCCAGAATTAAGACAGAATGTGAAGAACTTAGCTAGAGGAGACACAAACATCCTTAGAGACGTGGAGGTACTATCTGTGAAGAATTCAGATGTATATTCAAAAATGTCATACGACATCAGTACGACTTAGGTACGAAGGTGTTTCTTTAATGAGCCGATTGTTATAGTTTCCCGTATAGATTAGATATTGTAAATGAGGACTAATGATTCAATTGGAATAATTTGGAGTATGATCATACCAGAACAAGTGCATAAAATTCATTTAGGACCTTAAAAGTTGAATGTGCTTGGCTTAAAGTAATAATGAGACAAAGGATCATCTAGGAAGTCTTAAGAAATATTAAATCTCTAAATAAAAGAAGGAGATAAAGTAAAATATAGTTATAGAGTGCCAAACAGAAAATGATGATTCACTTGGGCACCAGTTCGAGAAGAACTTAAGTTCAGACCATGAGAGATTGAGTACTTCTAGTACACCTTTCGAGACATCATATAGTGTAAAATAAGAGATAAATAAAATTTTATGAATGATAACTTCCATGAAGGATGACACCTCTACAAATAGGCTAGATATATGACACGAACTTCAAAAGACTAAGCTTTCAGCTTTAATAATTGTATAGAGTGTACAAGAACTAGAGAATCCCAGAAGCCTTAGTACTAAGTTCTTGAACAGAAGAGCATAAAGGAAGCTAAGAAAGGTAAGAAAAGACTCAATTGTCCTCAAATCAAGGCAAACCTTAGAAGTCCAACATCAGAAGAAATTTGAGGACGAATCCTATTTAAGGGGAATTTATAATACCCCAGTAATCTCGACGATTATAAAGTTATGGATGGTATATTACATGATGTAAATCATATTCAAGTATATACGTGCTCATGAAATGATTTTTCGGATATTCGATAAATTCCTCGCAGTTTCGATACGGAATTCATTCCAAGATATAAATCTTGACAAAATTTTGAGCCGTAATATTTCCATACGAACTCCAATTGTTATGAAATTTATATCTCTGGAAAGCTAAGACCGAGATCTATAACTTCTCTGTTGAAATTTTTTCCAAATTCGAAATAAAAACATGTCAAAAATTTAGATCAAAAATTCTGATGAATAGTACCCGGGACCTATCTAGAAAATTCTCAAAACTTCTGTTGTTTTTTCATTTAACAATTAAATATTTAGCCCCTAATATATAAGGGATCTCTATTCAAGCATCCCTAACATTTTTGAGAAAGAGAGAAACGTGAGAGGGGGATAGAAAGAAAGAAAGAAGAAGAAAGATGAGGAAAGTAATTTACTTACCAAAATTAAGAAGGAAACAAGTGCAAACCAACCCACAACAAGCTAGAATGAGGAGTACCAAGCCTAGAAGACTTGAATGATGAAGGAAATCAAATGAGATAAAGTAATGAAATCTTGATCCAAATTTATAATGTTGATGATTTGATGATTAAGGTGTATTGTTAGATTGTGATTGATGTTGTTTATGTGGTTATGATGTTGAGAAAATAAAGATTATAGGAAACCCCAAATTAAGAAAGTCCTAAATATTGGATTAGATTGGAGTCTATGGAATTGGATATTGGAACTTGATGATATTAGAATAAATGGATTGAGTTTGGGATGGATAATATGGAATGAGATTATGTTAAGTTGAGTTAGAGTTATGAGGATGATAATGTTGGTGAATAATTGGACAATGTCCTTGAGGAGTTCATCCTAGGCCCAGAAATTGGCTTAGCATCGCGACGCCCAGCACATAACGTCGCGACGCGTAAGAATCAGTAACTCACTACCTCGGGCCTGATCATGTGAGCGTCGTGATATGTAACGAGAACAGGCTCTCTGCCTCGGGTCGGACCAGATTGGCGTCGCGATGAGAAATAGAACATGCTCTCTACTTGGCTCTACTTGCATGGGTGTCGCAACGCGCCAGAACTGGCATCACGACGTGTGACAGAAACAATCCTTCCCATTTCATAATCATAATATGAAGTTAAAGAGCACCCTAAGGGTTCCGTAGACGGCATGTATAAGCATCCACGATGTCTATAATCATAATTAACTTCCTAGTATAAATATACTAACCAATCTCGAATACAAGATAGATTTATTTTCCACTGGAGACTCCTCAGTCGCATCCAGGAATCAAGGACTATAGAAATTAATCAGTGAGTGGAACATTTTCTCAAACTGATTTTATTTAATTATTTTGATATCAGACTTACTTTTTTAAGTACATAGGGCGTTAGCCAGATTTATTTCCAATTATTTTAATTAAGAACATGTTTCAGAAAGATAAGTTTTATTACAGTTGTTTTACCAATGATGATGTTTTTAGAAAGATCGATTTTCAAAGCTTGAGTTTTATGATTTTTGGAGGCATGGGGGAAAAACCCACCTCAAATGTAACTTGACACAAATATTGAATTGACGGATATAGATATCGTGTGCACACGCAGTTTAGGACTAGAGATGACAGATGCCCCCAGATCATTGATTATGAGTCAAGAGGGTAGCATAGATCTTCACCCTCGGCTCCAGTTCCGTGGCTTTGGGGACGGCGAGATGTCACGCCCCAAGACTGTTAGGATATATGCCCAAGAGCATAATGAAATATGTAAATGAGATTTTATTTTAAGTAATAAACGATGCAGTTATTCATTTATTAAAATATTGATTTTAAAGTTTCATATTATAAATTATCATGTATGTCATTGGATACTGAATGTACTTTCAGATTTAGCATATAAATGTTATACTCAAGAGGATTTAAATTTGACATTAGTGATCCTAAATAGTCCGTAGATAGCAAACAAAGACATGCACTTTGTTTGTGGTTTATTTACAGCTGCGGTCCATTCCATATTGTATGACGACTTTGATCCGGGTTCGTTTATATGGTGACATGGGAATGGAGGCACCTTATATGATACGATCATATAGGACTGGACCAAGACAGAAATGAATTTATTTTAATATCCGTTAAACAAAGAAATTCGTATCAATATAATATATGATCATATATGGGTTGATCTTAATCCTGAGTGTACTACGAACTTCTGGATGGCAGGCTATGTCCTTTGATTTACAAAGGTGAGGTTGGTTAAGTAATCCCGACCAATAGCTACGTATTTTGGGGACATGGTTTGGTGTGTAGCAAGGGACATTTTACATAGATGTGAATCCACTCCTTCTTGCGAGAAGTAGTAAGTATCTTCCTTAAGGGTTGACTCGGTACTTGAAAGGTCAGAGCGCTCAAATCTTTCTATTACGAATAGAAAGATTAATATTCATAATAGTTATGAATAAATCGTTCATTAAAGAATCAATGGTACTTATGGCACAAAATAATTAGAGGGGTATAACAGATATTATGACTCGACTCTAATTATGAGATACTCGTGGAGGGTCAATCTAAGTGCAGTGGTTATATCGGTGGACGTCGTTGACTTTCGATATAAAATATATCTGCAGTAACAGAAGTGCAGCTTTAGATTTTAGTGGAATAACCTAAAGTTAGTAATTCAGAATATTTAATTAAAGGGTTTTAATTAATATTTCGAGATTATTGGAGCTCGAAATTGTAGGTCAATTTGGTCCCGTGTTAGCTCGTTACACTATAGAAATCCATGGAATAATTGGATAGTCCAATTATGAACTTACTTGAAAAATATTAAATAATTATATATTAAAGTGTTTGATATATAGTTTTTATATTAATGATTATTAGATAATCATTTAATATAGGATTTGATTTTTAAATTAACTTTGATTTAATTCAAAAACAAATATGTAATTTATATCATAATATAAGTTGCATGTTAAATTTTAATTTCAAATTAAATAATATTTGATATTATATTTAATTTTGAAATTAATAATTTTATTGTGATAAAAATGCCATTGACCAATATTTATATGTGTGATTAGGGCTAGAGTTAATTTTGTAAATGTACATTTAATTAACTTAAACCCTAGATATAAATATGAAGTTTTTCTCTTCACAAAGAAAACCCTAGCTACTTTCACATCTTTTCAATGAGATTGAAAAAGAGAGAAGCGAAAAAACAATGGTCGACTCCGAGTCCACCCTCACGGATTTCTGATGGTGAGTCATAACACGGAAGATCGAGTGGTGGATCTGATCCTTATCACACACCTCATGGGAGATGAACGGCCACAAGCCTGTTGCGTGACTGATTTTACTGGCAAAGGCGGGTGCGTGACTAAAGCATGGTTCATGAGCTGGTGTCTGGTGCGTGGCTATGTTAAAATGACGCACAGAAAATGAATAAGGTGATACCGTGTGTTGAATGTTTGTGCTTTTGTTTGATCCATTCAAATGTGCATGAATAATGATAAAAAACAAGTGGCGCATGTGTCGTTTGCATGTTGATCAACAACAATGCGCATGCATGATAAAAAACGAAGTGGCTGATATAAAATTGATCAAAGTGTGCACATGTGTTACCATGATCAAAAGGGGCGAATTAATGATCAAAGGGTTGATAATATTCATGGATAAAGTATGCTGATTGAAGGAGCAGCATGGGTGGCGCAAGTGTGTTTTATCAATATTAAAACAATAACATGTAAGTGTTCCTAGAACATGCCAATGATCTCTAAGAGTGATTCGTGTGTGAATTATCAAGTGAGTTGCGGAATTAACTTACATTGATTGGATGAGTTTCAAAACTTTTCATGGATGTAGATGGAAGCTCCAAGCTTTCAAGTTGAATTCCAAACTCTGGGATTAGTTTCCCTATCACCTCATTTGTCTCCTTAAGTGCTAGTTTGCTTGAATTTTTGCAACAAAAATCCATGAAGGGAGAGAGCATGTCACGGTTTTTGGCAAGAAATTGGAGGAGAGAGTGAATAGTTAGTCATGCTTCCAAAGTTGACTTGCTTTTATATTTAAAGTTGGTGTGTAGGATTTGGTTTGTGTGTTTTAAAAGCAATCCAAGCTTTTCACTCAACCAATTACCAAATTTCATCACTAGTCAAACACATTGATGTAAGTTGGTGGGCCCCACTTTAAATTCCAAATTTAAGTCGGACAATCCAACACGCAACTTCGCTCGGGCCCGGGTTCGTTTAATTCTGAATTAAACGAATTTGCCGTTGCGATGTAATTAAATCCAATTTAATTAAATAATAATGTCTCGCAAATTTATTACGGAAGTCGCTCGCAAATTAATTTGTTCGCACGAATTAAAATCCAATTTTAATTCCGTATTGAAATCCAATTTCAATTAATATATCTAATATATTATTTTAGCCCAATTAAATAGAGAAATCCAATTTCACTATTAAATTTATTTCACCGATTAATTCCAAATTAATCGCGTTGTCTCCTCTCGACGAATTTAATCCCAGATAAATTCTCGACGCAATTAATCCCAGATTAATTCTTTCTCCCTCATAATTAATCCCAGATTAATTCTGTTCGAGTCAAATCTCATCGGTGAATCTTCGGGAAGCGACCCAAGAGATCCCTGGATATGTTGGCAGTAAATACGGTCATCGGACTATCCGAACACGTGCGTACCCAGTACCACGTTCTTACCGATTTACAAGACATGGTTGGCTTCCAGCAAAGCACCGTGCCTAACCAATTCTCCAGAAATATTCTTTAAAGGAATATATAATCTTTATCAGGCGTAGTATACAGTGTATTGCGTATTACGATCCAGTATCAGATGTCACATGCTAAGCTGGGGCTGGAATTGTGTCTGCCTCATACGAAGCATAAATCGGATAACTAGCAACTAGTCTCTTTGATCAGAAAGTCATGACCCAGTCATACTTCCCGATGACTGCAGTACTTTAGAGTATTAGTTCTGTATCCCTGCGTGATCATCATCTCCATATGACTGAAGTGATACTTCCATATTGACATCACACCCAATACACTACGATTCTCAGTATATCCAGAAAAGGCGTACACATAACCTGTTAAAGCCCCGGACGTCCAAAACCAAAGTATGCTGATTGTCGCAAGTATTAGCGATGCAAGTTTCAGGTTAAGACCAAATACACCTATCCTGATTCGGATTCCCATAGACACATAGTCATACTACCAATGGGATTCTGAAGGGTCTATCCAGAGCGAAGCTGTTTCCGTACCATCGGTAAACAGAACCTCCTATCACACTTGCATAAGTATCCAATACTTAAATATATGAGAACTATGTCGTTAAGCTTCCATAACGCGCACAAGTGCGATACTAGCCTATTCCGCATTATCGATGTCCAGTCTCGATAATACTACGACTAGGGATATTTAATGATTAAACCTTTCGTGGATTAATATGGTCTCATATCTTATTAATCCGGTACTAATCATATTGATTTTTATCATTTATATATCCAAGTAATCTAATTTCAAAATGATAAAAGAGCAATTTCATTTGTCACATAGTTAATTTTGTACAAGAACACCATGTCCTTAACAAAATAGTGATGCTATGGGTCATAATTATCCAACAATCTCCCATTTGGCCTATAGCCAATCACTCAAGTGTCCGACACTTGAACTATGTACGGGTCACTCGTACTTATGCTGAGATATCGCTTTCGTCAGCGGATTTACAAGGTTATCATCTGATGTGATTTATTCTATCATTACACCGCAACGATGTATGATCTCACGAATCAGAAAAAACCATCGAAGTACATACTTGGATCGTTGATGAGACCGTAATTCTTTAGCCTGTGATGTAGCCTAGCTCAGCTGCTAACAGAACTACTCCTAATCTCATTAGGAATTTTATAGTTCCAAAATGCTTCTTTTGATGCCTCAGCCGCAGCAATGTATGCCATTTTTGTTGTTGAATCGGCAACAGTATCTTGCTTTGAAGATTTCCAGCTCACTGTTCCGTTGTTCAAACAAAATATATATCCTTATTGCGACTTACAGTCGTCTTTCTCGGTTTGGAAACTTGCAACGGTGAACCTAGTCACTTCAAGTTCTCCTTCTCCATGTATTAAGAATGCATCATTAGTTCGTCTAAGATATTCAAGGATGTTCTTAACATCAATCCAGTGACCATCACCTAGATCAGTCTGATTGTGACTCCATATGCTCAAAGCATATGAGACACCAGGTCGCGTACATGTCTTTCAATGTACAAATTCTCGGAGAGTGCCAACAACTTTTAAATCTATCCCAGTAGATCCTTATTCCTAGAATAAAGGTTGCCTCTCCCAAGTATTTCATGGAAAATTTTAACGAAAGCCAAGCTTTCACCGATTTTAATATGGGAATGTTATTTCCAAGAAATAATACATTATCAATGTATAGGACATTCATTGTCAGTGCGCTCCCACTAACCTTCTTATATACACAAGAATCATCATCGTTTTGAATAAAATCATATACCATTATAATCTCATCTAAATGTTGGTTCTAAGAACGCAATGCTTGCTTCAATCCATAAATGGATCGATTTAACTTGCAAACCTTGTTTGCATGTTTTGGCATGACAAAACCGTCAGGATGTTGTAAAAATCCTCCAAAAGGTTTCCGTTAAGGAAAACGGTTTTGACGTTCCGATGCCATATTTCATAAATGAAATATGCAGCACTTGCGAGCATTATCTGAATGGATTTAATCATGGCAACGGGTAAAAGGTGTCATCGTAATCGACACCATGTTGATGACGATACCATTTCGCTACAAGCCTAGCTTTGTACGTTTGTATGTTGCCATCCACATTTGTCTTCACCATGAAGACCCATCTGTTACCAATAGGCACAATGTCTTCTGGTGTATTAACTAGTGTCCAAACATGGTTGGTATACATGGAATCCATTTCGGACTTCATGACACTTTGCTATATAGCGTAGTTGATACCTTGTATCGCTACCTCATACGTAGCCGCTCATTATCCTCAATAAGAATAATATCTTTATGAGGTGAGGTCAGAAACCCATACCTCTAAGGTTATTTTCTGACTCTCTCCAACCTACGTTGTTCTTGTGTATTAGAAGATTATGGAACAGTCTCATCCCTGATGAACTGTTCGTGTTCCGTTAAGGATCGGTGCCAGGAACTGTATTACTCTGATTTCATTGAGTTTTACTTTCCTCTCACTTACCACTGCATTTAGGTATTCCTTTTAGGAAAACCGCATGGAGAGCAACAAATTTCTTTGTTGTCTTGTGAGTTGTGGAATTAGTTTCCTTAGGATAATCAATTACATAATGGGCACTTATCCAATTTGGGTTGTAGTTTGGTATCATCCAAACATATGCCCAGCATTCCCAAATCTTCAGGAATGAGAAATCTGATTTCTTTCCTGTTCATATTTCATATGGAGTCTGTCCAACAGACTTTGACGGAACCTTATTCAAAATAAGTATTGCACTGTTCAATGCGTATCCCTAGAAGGAAATTAGTACCTCAGAGCGACTCATCCTTGACCTTACTATGTCCAACAAAGTTTGGTTTCTCCGTTCGGACACACCCCTCATTTGAGGTGTTCCGGGAGGAGTGCACTGTGAAAGAATACCATACTCTTTCAAGTAATCGAGAAACTTATTGCACAAGTATTTTCCACTACAGTCCAACTGCAATGTATTAATACTTTTACCGGTCTGTTTTTCTAATTCGTGTCGAAACTCTTTGAATTTATCAAAAGTTTTCGATTTGTGTTTCATAAGGTACACATAACCATAACGGGATGCAACATCCGTAAAGGTTACGAAGTATTCATATTCACCTCTAGCTTAGCTAGACATGGGCCCGCTTACGTCACTATGAACGAGGGCTAACAGCTCGGTGGCACGTACATATTTTACCGCTAAAAAGGCATTTTAGGCACTTTCCCTCTTAAACTAGATTCGCAGACGTTATTTGAATTAGGATCAAATCTGTCCAAGTATCCACTCTTCAAAGTGTGGATATATGAGTCTCGTTAATGTGTCCCAGACAATAATGCTACAAATAAGTCTCATCTGATTTATTCAGTTTGAGCCTTTTGTTTGTCATATAATATGTTTGAGATTTGTTTATATTTAAAATATAAATACTGTTATTCACATCTAATGTGTATATCTCAATATCATCTTTATAAACGAAACACCCAGTGTTCTGGAACATAAAGGTATACTTGCAACGGGTTAAACTAGATATAGAGATGATGTTTCTAGTCAAACAAGGTTTATTATAACAGTTTCCTAGTTTCCAAAACTTAGGTTCCCATAGCCAAAACATCGACTCTTGTCCCGTTTCTGACTCACAAGTCGATCTAATCTAAAGCCAGTCTTTTGCTAATCAGCAGATCTCGCACATCAGTACATATGTATATACCACATCCAGTGTTAAAAATCCAATTTTAAAACCAGTAGTGGACATGTTTATAACAATTATACCTGAAGTAGGAGCCTTGCTCGTTTTCACTTCCTTCATGTCTACCTTGTCCATACGGCAGTCACGCTTCCAGTGACCCTGTTTTCCATAATTTAGGCAGACATCTTGGGATATGTCATTTGTCTTCTCAGAAGATTATGACGATTTTGCCTTTGCCCCTTTTCTTCACACCCCAAGAAGCCTTCGGCCAAGCCTTGGCCTTTTGGGATGTCGAAGTAAGATGCGCCTTACGCTTCTTGCCTTTTTGGAAGCTCTGGCTCTGCCTCCTTAAGCAAAGCCATTAACTCTCCAAGAGTTTTATCTTGGTTCATGATGAACCCGCCCCAGCATTCGGGCAGAGACTATAAGATCAAATCTATGGAAGTCTCAGCCTCGTAGGTAATGGCCAGCTAACCTAGCTATTTAATTTCAGCAATCATCTGTGACACCTAGTGTTCGACAGATGTCCCTCTAACATACGCGAGCGAAAGAGCTCATTTTTCAATTCATACTTCTGAGATCTAAGATTAGATATGTGAAGATCCATTAATTTAAACATCATGGTATAAGGATCTAATCCTTAGTTTTGGCGACGAAATTAATGAGTCATTGCGGTAAGCATAACGGATTGAGAACTAAAGCTATCATCACGATGAGTCTTCCTAAGCTCATGCTCTACTATTTGCTCAACTCAGGGCTCAGGCCCGAGAGGTCGCTCTATCAAGAGTAACTTCTTGGCTTTCAGGACTATCCTGAGATTCATTTCCCAATCTGGAAAATTATGCCGTTAAAGATATTTTCACATAGGATTATGTCCTTTGACGCTAATCTTTCTAGTTATATTGATTGCTATAGTCCAACTATCCAATCAATGATTTCGGGTGCAATCAAATGTAATGATTACTATAGTCCAACTGTATAATCAACTATAAATGATTGGTTACATTCAAATGTAATGATTATTATAGTCCAACTATATAACCAACTACAAATGAAGTAGTATGTTGTACAGTCTAACTGTTCAACGAAAGCAATAATAAATATTAGTCCAACTAATATATTTATAACAACGATAAATAAAATAAAAGAGCGCGTATTGGCAAATATCTAAACGAAATTGCAAATTTAATACTTGCCTCCCACTATTTTTTGGCTAGCCTCTAACCCTCTGTGGAGTACTCGGGAAACCTAGTGGGCTAGGATCCCGTTAAATAACACACAACCTTGACTTTGACCAACAAGCTGTATGAAACTTAACTAGGTAGATCTCTAAGATCAATTGGATCCCATCCAATTCCTAGATCCAGTAGGTGGACCTCCAAGTCTGAAACATATATCCAATATATGTAAATATATTCAATATATTTCCTAACCTTTTTCCTCTAAATCAACTAAGCCTTGGCTTTGGCTCAACAAGCTTAATGATTCTAGTTAAGCGCACCCCATTGACAGTGGGAAAGCTTCGTAATCGAGGTCGATGAATAAGAAGTGACCTTGACTTTGGCCAACAAGTCACAACTACCCAAGACACGCGATATGTAACAAAGCATACATGGTTCAAACACATCCGCGATGGACAAAGGTCTTGAATTTGGCCAAGAAACCAATGCCAATCTTGGATCTTGATAGAAAACCACTCAATGGAAGGAAAAATGCTTAATATTTGATGAGGGTTTTTTGCGTAAATTGGCAACCAAATTATTATCTTTGATTAGGTCTCATCATACACCCTTAAGCATGCATTCTAAAAGCATGATAAGGTACAAAATAAATTAATAAAAATATACTGATGGATATATAACAAACTTTGTTCCTAGAACAAATCTCTTCATTTTCCACTTTCCCGCTAGCACTATTCATACTTCTATCCAATTACATAATACTTCTAACGAAACCTCATTTACATTGAGGGGAATTGGTGAGAAGAGAAATACAAAGAGAATAGAGATAATAGGCTGGACACGCAAGTCCAATTTAATAAATTCTAAATTTATTACAACAATTTCCAAAATTGCCCTCACCCTTCTAATATCAATCTGAAATACATTATTCATACAAATACATCCATGTATTCACACAAAGCATGTTATTCAATCAATCTAATCCAATTAATTAATCTTTGAATTAAGGACCATCCAATGTTCAAACAACGATTTGATTTGCGCGAGTCCAACTCGTTTAAGAATAAGTACTCAAAGTACGTATTCTTGAATTATATCGAACTACAATTTTAAATCCAATTTAAATTGTATCCAATACTAATTCATATTTAATTCCAAATTAAATAATTACACTTTTAAAGGTGCCTTTTAGACTTGGATTCCAAATCCAATCTTTATGGGTCTCAAAGCACAATTAGTATCCAATACTACTTAATTAAAGTCCAATGGGCTTTCAATTAATTTGCTAGGCGTGGGCTTTCGCCATTATGGATCAAACCCAAGATGCCAAGGCCCAATAAGGAATCACCATTTGCCCAAAATCAATTTTGGCCCATTGGGCCCAATTAAATTATTAAAGGCTCAATTGTCATATTGGACTTTATGGAAATGGTTTTAGGCCCAATTAGATCCAACCCAATTGTCCTAAACCAAACTTGGCCCAACCAAGCCCATTAAGCCCATTACAATAATTAAATTAATACATTATTCCAAATTACATATTAATCTAATTCAAGTGTAATTAACATAATTAATCATCTAATCTAATGTTTCCAAAACACTAATTAAATTAATTAATCATGCTCATCATTTCCAATTCATGTCCAACACAAATTGAAGCAAAACAATTCATTATAACATGCTATATAGCTCACGGCAAAGGCATAGAAATTAACATGCAATTTGATTTCAATCCAATTAAATCAACATCTAATATACATTTCATGCCATCAACATATCCAGTTGTCTAATTTTCAAAAAATCACCATGAGCAACCTAGGGGTTATTTTCGGCCAAGGTGGGAAATTGGGGATTTTTTATCTAATCAAATTTTCTCAATTCCTAAGATGTAAAAATTCAATTCAACATCATCCAACCATAACCAAACAACCAATTTAGGCAAATCATATCCAAACACAAAAAAAAAACCCAAATTAAAGTCATGAACCCTAGATTTTCAAATCAAACTTAGGATGGCTATGATACCATTGTAAGTGTTCCTAGAACATGCCAAGGATCTTTAAGAGTGATTCGTGTGTGAATTATCAAGAGAGTTGCGGAATTAACTTACATTGATTGGATGAGTTTCAAAACTTTTCATGGATGTAGATGGAAGCTCCAATGTTTCAAGTTGAATTCCAAACGCTAGGATTAGTTTCCCTATCACCTCATTTGTCTCCTTAAGTGCTAGCTTGCTTGAATTTTTGCAACAAAAATCCATGGATGGAGAGAGCATGTCACGGTTTTGGCAAGAAATTAGAGGAGAGAGTGAATAGTTAGTCATGCTTCCAAAGTTGACTTGCTTTTATATTTAAAGTTGGTGTGTAGGATTTGGTTTGTGTGTTTTAAAAGTAATCCAAGCTTTTCACTCAACCAATTACCAAATTCCATCACTAGTCAAACACATTGATGTAAGTTGGTGGGCCCCACTTTAAATTCCAAATTTAAGTCGGACAATCCAACACGCAACTTCACTTGGGCCCGGGTTCGTTTCATTCCGAATTAACAAATTTTCCGTTGCGACATAATTAAATTAAATTTAATTAAATAATAATGCCTCGTAAAATTATTACGGAAGTCGCTCGAAAATTAATTCCAAATTAATTTGTTCGCATGAATTAAAATCCAATTTTAATTCCGTATTGAAATCCAATTTCAATTAATATATCTAATATATTATTTTAGCCCAATTAAATAGAGAAATTCAATTTCACTATTAAATTTATTTTACCGATTAATTCCAAATTAATCGAGTTGTCTCCTCTCGACGAATTTAATCCCAGATAAATTCTCGACGCAATTAATCCCAGATTAATTCTTTCTCTCTCATAATTAATCCCAGATTAATTCTGTTCGAGTCAAATCTCATCGGTGAATCTTCGGGAAGCGACCCAAGAGATCCATGGATATGTTGAAAATAACTACGGTCATCGGACTATCCGAACACGTGCGTACCCAGTATCACGTTCTTACCGATTTACAAGACATGGTTGGCTTATAGCAAAGCATCGTGCCTACCCAATTCTCCAGAAATATTCTTTAAAGCAATATATAATCTTTATCAGGCGTAGTATACAGTGTATTGCGTATTACGATCCAGTATAGGATGTCACATGCTAGGCCAGGGGCTGGAATTGTGTCTGCCCCGTACGAAGCATAAATCGGATAACTAACAACTTGTCTCTTTGATCAGAAAGTCATGACCTAGTCATACTTTCCCGATGACTGTAGTACTTTAGAGTACTAGGTCTGTATCCCTGCGTGATCACCATCTCCATATGACTGAAGTGATACTTCCATCTTGACATCACACCGAATACACTACGATTCTCAGTATATCCTGAAGAGGCGTACACAGAACCTGTTAAAGCCCCAGACGTCCAAAACCAAAGTATACTGATTGTCGCAAGCATTAGCGATGCAAGTCTCAGGTTAAGACCAAATACATCTACCCTGATTCGGATTCCCATAGACACATAGTCATACTACCAATGGGATTCTGAGGGGTCTATTCAGAGCGAAGCTGTTTCCGTACCATCGGTAAACAGAACCTCCTATCACACTTGCATAAGTATCAAATACTTAAATATATGAGAACTATGTCGTTAAGCTTCCATAACGCGCACAAGTGCGATACTAGCCTATTCCGCAATATCGATGTCCAGTCTCGATAATACTACGACTAGGGATATTTAATGACTAAACCTTTCGTGGATTATTATTGTCTCATATCTTATTAATCTGGTACTAATCATATGGACTTTTATCATTTATATATCCAAGTAATCTAATTACAAAATGATTAAAGAGTAATTTCATTTGTCACATAGTTAATTTTGTACAAGAACATCATGTCCTTTACAAAATAGTGATGATATAGGTCATAATTGTCCAACAGAACATGCATTTACAAGAACAGAACTCCCATAAGAGGTAAAATCTTTGGCAAGAAAAATTCTGGATTAAGATGTGGAGAGTAGAAAAAATTTTCAATGTCGATCTCGGGTGCCTAAGCCGCTTCCACTGCGCGAGGGAAAACGTTTCCTATAAAGACCACCAGATTATACGTATGAGTGGACGACGAGACGTAACGCTCCCATACGCTAGATATTCAGATACAGATTTTTCAGACACAGATTTTTCAGAAAACAGATTTTCAGAAACGGATTTCCAAAAACAAATTTTCATAAAAGATAACTTTTATGAAGAGTTTTCATGAAAGATTTCGATAAGTTTCGCATAAAGAGATTTCAAAAAAGATAGTTTTCTGGGAGGATTTCGATTTTTAGAACCATAAATTTTCAAAAAGAATCAGTTTTCGTTTTAAACTGTCCACTCACTAGGTTGTTAAAACGATCTAACCTCCCCCACTCTTAGTGTTTCTGTTTTGCAGGTTTACCCGGAGGACGAACTCGAGAGGATAGATACTGATTGCAATCACTGGAGTGTTTGATCCACCAGGTCGTGTATAGAGTTTTAGCATAGTCAGTGTCAAGTAAATTTGTATGTCAGATATTAGAAGTGTATGAGTTTTGTGATGAGTTACAAGTGTCTATGAACAAAGTTGTATAAATGAACAATGTTGAGTATACAATTATGAGTTTATGAGTTAGGCAACGGTCCCTATGTATGAGTTGTATTTCAGATGATTTGGCGTTGTTGATCATAGTCAGAAGTCAGAGGCTTAGGGGGATATGACAGCCTATTCCCTGCCGGTAGCATCTCCTGGAGAGGGATGTTACAGAGATCCAGATGAAAGAAAATCTACATCAGGATACATATTTACCCTTAACGATCATGCGGTTAGTTGGCGATATTCAAAGAAAGGCTCAACAATTGATTCCACCACTGAGGCAGAATTTGTAGCGGCTTCAGAAGCTGCTAAATAAGCTATTTGGATTAGAGTTTTATCATAAAACTTGGGGTTATGCCTATGTAGCGACTTCAGTTGATACCATTATACTATGATAATAGCAGAGCCATTGTGCACGCTAAGGAGCCGAGGGCGCATCCAAGTCTAAACACACGGAAAGAAAATACCGCGTAATTAGAGAGAATATTGAACGAAAAGACATAGTGGTCTTAAAAGTTCAAGACTAGACAACATAGCAGACCTGCTTACAAAGGTCTTACCTCTTAAGTTATTCGATAAACATGTGGAGGAGATGGGACTGCGGTACCATTCAGATTGGCACTAAGCAAGTGGGAGTTTGTTGGAGTTGGTAATTGGAGCATCAATCCGCTAATGTATTGTACATTTTGTTATTTATTAATAAAATAACTATATTTTCATATCAAATCTTATTAATGGTAGTGTCATTATGCATATTAGATAGATGTATTAATATACTAAGAATGACATCGACCTTAGAATAGTCTTGTAGTAATAATGGACACGAGGTGGTCCGACATTGGGATAGTATTACTATTATAAACTATTCTTAAAGTAAATATTCATAGTCATTGGTTTTAGAATACGGTCAAATTCCTATAACCTAGAAGACTAGCACGTGTCGTATATTGGAATTGGAGTTCCAATGTTTTAACCCAATGTACCATGAGCTTTGGAAGCTCATATAGACGTGTGGGTATTGGTTGGACCAAATACTGAATGACTCACAGATGATTCCTGATAGTTGGAAGTACACATCACCGTCAATAGGAATCTCCTCGAGTCGAGTAGCATATGTAATCCTTTGACTATAGAATACTGTACGGGCCAAATTTGGGCCGAAGGGTAAAATTATATTTTCACTTCGAACCCAACAATAAACAAAGCCCAAGAGTGGTAACCCGGCCCAGAGAATTTAACATTATTGAGTCACAATTAAGCGAGCAGCTTAAGGACGACCCTTCCTTATTATATACCAACTACTCCCTCTAGTTTTCCTAACATTAGGCATATTTTCACATGCTCAGCCTATTTTCATCAAATACATGAGCACGTTGTGGGACTTATGCCAACTAATGAAGTCATATTTCTCTACCTATAAAATAGAAACACAATTCAAAACATGGTCATTCAAGTATTAGTTCTCATATTTGAGCTCTCGAAGCTTCTCACTCCCTAAACACCATCCACCGCCCTCACGACAATCAACATAAGTCAAGGTAACTTCCGACCTTGTTCTTCCATTATATACAACTCGTCTTTATACTGACTTGAGCGTCGGAGTGACTACGGCACCCACCATACCGGTGAGTAGTACTCACCGCTCATTCTACCTTGGTTTTGCATGATCGTTAGTGCCCCCCAAATTATAAATTCTCGATTGTGGACCTCGGGCGAAATCCAGCATCCACAATTTGGCACCCACCGTGGGGCCTTAGCAATTTATAACAGGTGAAAATTCCTCACTCTACAGTTTTAGAAATAACCATTCACGACTTCGAGTAGTGAGCAGACACCGGATTTTATGGCAACGCAATTAGCCATGCTCCAAGAACGTTTACGAACTTTGGAGGAAGAAAACCTAACCATGAGAATCTCCAATTTAAACCTCCAAAAATAGCTGGAACAAATCTCGTGGACTTCCTAACAACGTGATACTCCATAAAATCCTAACAATCACATAACCCCATCCAATCTTTTGGGGATGTTCAATGATGTGGCAAACGATGATCCGCCCCCAGACGACCACCCCCGATATGATCCAAGAAATGAACTAATTTCCCCCGTCGACCAAGCGCAACAAGTCGCTTCTAATATGCGCAAAGAAATGTTAGAATTCAAAGAAGTAATTTTTTCCAGCCTACTAGGTATCAGGCTACCAGTAAGGAAAAGCCGAACCGGAACAATTTCTGACACTCCATTCTTTGAGACCATCACTTCCATCGAATTACCAAGGAAGTTCAGTCCTCCAGATATGAAGATGTATGATGGATCGACTAACCCAGACGACCATAATGTCCATTATAAATACAAGATGATATCGACGGGTCTAACCCCTCAACAATGAAAGGCTAGAATGTGCAGAGGATTTGGAGAAACACTGGCAGGTCCGACCCTAACTTGGTTCATCAATCTCCCATATAGATCCATTGGATCATACCAGCAGTTAGCAGATAAATTTGTATAGCACTTTGCGAGCTCTTGTAAGATTGAAAAAACATCGAACGACCTCAACGCCATCCAGCAGCGAAAATGAGAGTCCTTTCGAAGCTACATGGCTCGCTTCAATAAAGTGAGAATAATTATCCCAGCTCTCCATCAGCCTACAACAGTAGAAGCATTCATAAATGGTTTACTCTCAGAAAGTGGACTCTACAAAAAGCTCACTAAATTTTGATGCTACACAATGGACCAAGCCATGGCCCGGGCCCAAATTGAAATCAGATGGGAAGAGGACAAGAGGAACAAAAGAAAAGAAAATTCCTCTAGCTTGCAGAATGATAGAATATAAAATACTCCCAAACGACACAATGAATTTACTGGCAAAACACCACAGCCTGTAGATATGAGGAATCATCAAAGGGCACATCGATATTTTGACCGAGACTTCAACCGTCAACCCTTACCTTACAGGGTCCAAGATAAGTCTCTGAACAGGGAGAGACTCCCAGACTACAATTTCACTATTTCCGTGGGAGAATTGGTTTTGGTCCTCAAAAAGATGAGCATCGAACTAAGATGGTACCCATGCTCCAAAGACTATTCCGCCAAAAAAAATACCAGCAAATGGTGTGAGTTTCATAGGGATTATGGCCATACGACAGTAGATTGTGTAGCATTAAGATTGGAAGTATTGGAGTTGCTGAATAAAGGTCTCCTGAAAGATTTTCTCACAGAGAAAGGCAAGGTTACGATGGCCCGAAGAGACGAGAAAGAAGATGGCCCCCCACCACCACCACCAATTAACAATACAGTGAGTTTTATTTTTGGTGGATCTGAAGTCAGCGGTATCTCATACTCAGCCGCAAAACGACAATCCATAGCAGTAACAATGGGTTTTTCCCATTCTATGATGTCAATTGAAGAGATGTTCACGAACCTAACAATCGAATTTCCAGATGACAACAACTTCAGTCAAATGAACCCTCATCATGACGCTTTGGTGATTTCTTTACAGGTTGAAAACTTTATGATCAAATGAGTATTAGTTGAGACAGGATCTTCAGCAAACATCATCTTCAAAAATGTACTTTCACACATGGGAGCCGAGATAGAAAAAATCAACAGGAGATCAACAGTACTTATAGGGTGTAGGACAACAGGACCTGGGCGACGCCGTTCCTAGGCTCGCGGCACTAGTTGGGAAGTACTAAATAATATGGAGTCGCCACCCGGTGTGAACCGGGACAAAGATTTAAGGCCGCACTCACCCCTCGCAAGGGAAGACCTCAAACCGTTGGGTTCAGAATGGTCCCTTACTTATGTCACTTGTAATAAAAGGATTTATGTAATAATTTAACCAGGCTTAAATAACATTTATTTCCAAAAATATCATGCTTCTAGATTCATATGCATACATCAACAAGTTCATCACAACATGCAACATCACATGACAATCTCATGAACATATTTCAATCCTATGATAGGGAAAACTAAGAACAACCTAATCATGCTTGAGTACTATCTCATGAGCCTATTAACCAAATAACCTGCTAACAGCCCAAGAACACATAGAATGGATAAATGCAAGAATACAAATAATACGGTTGGCTATATAACACAAGAAAGATCAACCAAGAGGCAATTATGCGTGAATATGATAAGACAGACTCAGTTCAGTGTGTGCGCGTTCGTGTAGCGTTCGTAAACGCGTTCGAACGGTAAACAGAAGGTTCGCGTTCGTGTAGCGTTCGTAAACGCGTTCGAACGGAAATGAAACATAATGCTCGCGTTCGTATGGCGTTTGATAACGTGTTCGAACGTAAATGAAACAGAATGCTCGCGTTCCTATGGCGTTCGTAAACGCGTTCGAACGGAAATGAGACCTGATGCATGATAAGGCAAAAATGCATGCGCGTTCGAGTTGCGTTCGTAAACGCGTTCGAACGGGAACAGCCCCGATGCATTAAATGGGACGCAATACATAAACAACAAAATAAAGTGGCGCGGCGAAGTACTGCCGTAAAGGTGGCCTTTTGGGGCTCTTGATCTCTCAAAGAGATGACCTTTAGACCAACATAATAAGCCCATGCGCGTCACATCACATTATGCATACTAACATAAAGACAATCATATTATTCTAAGTATGTCCGATTGAACGTGTCTTGCATCCAACCGAACACACATCAACCGGCGCGGCAAAGCATTGTGGTAAAGGGCTTTAACCCCTCCCCATAGGGGATCTTTCATTCCACTTACTAAGCCCATGCGCTCGATTGAGTCATGCATAAATAAGCAACATGCAGAATTTAAGTGACGAAAAATAAATAAATAAAAGCAACACAAAACAAGAGAAGGTGCCGTTTACTCAAGTGGTACGTGGAGTTGTATCCCAAGTACAGACCGCACTACCGTCCATTCGGATTCGGCTACGGAATTTACGTCTGGGTTTCCATCCTATATACCACAAGAGACGACACTATTCCATTTCATTCAAGCCACAATATGCATCCATAAATGACTCTCATGCAAATAGAATTCAATAATAATAACAAAAACGAATATAAACTAATGAAAAGGTACCCTCAGGTCTAACCTTTTAAATCACCTCTCGGATGTACGGTACACGATCGTCGGAAGGGTGGATGCTCTGCAACTCTCCCGGTTCACTGGTTCACTGTCCTCGTTCGTTGTCTTACTGTTTTGAGTCGTCGTTCTCCATCTTTTGCTATTGTTTCCTTGTGGTTTCGCTGTCGTTTCCTCTTTGTCTTTTGCTTACTGTTTTTTTGGGTGTCTTCTTCCTGTAATTTTCTTGTGTGTTGTGTATGAGCTAAGGACTAGGGACTAGAAGGTTGGTGAAGGGTTCTTTTTATAGGCAAAGGGTTGGGCTTGACAAGGAAATGGATTTGGCTAATTAAAGAGGGATTTGATTTGGTTTGGTTAAGGGAAGTCAAAGATTGAAGGGGGGGGGGGGGGGACAAATCTTGGCTAGATAGGGAAGGTTGAATATTTGATTGGCTTGGTTTAGGAATACAATATTTTAAGTTAGGAATATATTGGTTGATTGATTTTAACTTGGTATGATTATATTTTGATTTAGTATGTGATTTGTTTAAATTAGGCATGATTTTAGTTTAAGTTGGTAATTGCTTATTTTATGTTTGGTATATGTTTTATTTAATTATTTAATTAATTTAATTATTATCTTATTTAGTTAATGTTTTACTTAATATTTATTTATTTAAATTGGGATGTGTTTTATGGGCTTTGGGGGGCTAATTGGGCTGGATGTGAGGCTAGCAGCAAAACCAGAATTACCGACACCGTTCGAACGCTTCCTCGAACGCGGCACGAACGCCCGCAATCCGTTTGACGTTCGAACGTAAACACGAACGCAGCACTAACGAAAACAGTGAACCTTGTTTATTCTGAATTTCCCCTTCCGATGTCCGTTTCCCGTGACCTCCGTGACTTAAAAGGTAGTGTCTCCAAAATGAGACTCATCATAGGGACTTATGTGTAAAAATGCAGTGCCTACAGTCGCCCCCACTTTGATGGGACTTGTGTAATGTGCAACAGTGACAATCCTATCAAAGTTATGCAATGCATTTCTACTTACCTGGCTCGCCAGCTGCCACTTGACTTACCATGTGTTGAGTTGATTTGGGTGGTGAGGTACTGTGACCCCTGGTTCATTCCCGAACCGTGTTGTGATGTGGTCCATTCCCGAACTGTTACCGTAAGGTGTCCATTCCCGAACTGTTACTGTAAGCTGGTCCATTCCCGAACCGTGCTTCCATTCTTGGAGTGCCATTCCCGCTTGTTCATTCTTGAACTCTGCTCCGTTCTTGGATTGCCATTCCCGGCTTGTTCATTCTCGAACTGTGTTGAGATGAGGCTTTATTCCTCCCGAGCTTTATTCCCGAACTGTTGAGATGAGGCTTTATTCCTCCGAGCTTTGTTCTCGAACTGTGTTGAGATGAGGATTTATTCCTCCCGAGCTTTATTCCCGAACTGTTGAGATTAGGCTTTATTCCTCCCGAGCTTTATTCCCGAACTGTTGAGATGAGGCTTTATTCCTCCGAGCTTTGTTCTCGAACTGTGTTGAGATGAGGCTTTATTCCTCCGAGCTTTATTCCCGAACTGTTGAGATGAGGCTTTATTCCTCCCGAGCTTTATTCCCGAACTGTTGAGATGAGGCTTTATTCCTCCGAGCTTTGTTCTCGAACTGTGTTGAGATGAGGCTTTATTCCTCCCGAGCTTTATTCCCGAACTGTACTGACATGAGGCTTTCTTCCCCTTGAGCTTTGTTCTCAAACTTATACTGATATGAAGCTTTCTTCCTCTTGAGCTTTGTTCTCAAACTATACTGACATGAGGCTTTATTCCCCTGGGCTTTGTTCCCTGACTGTGTTAACTGTGGGCTTTGTCCCCGAACTGTACTGAATGTGGGCTTTATTCCCGAGTTTGTAGGCTTTCTTCCTGAACTATACTGAATGTGGGCTTTATTCCCGTACTGAGCTGAATGTAGGCTTTCTTCCTGGACCGTTACTGTAAGGTGGTCCATTCCCGAACTGTTACTGTAAGTTGTTCATTCCTGAACTATTATCGTGAGGTGGTTCATTCCCGAACCGTTACTGTAAAGTGGTTCATTCCCGAACCGTGCTTCCATTCTTGGAGTGCCATTCCCGGCTTGTTCATTCTTGAACTGTCCATTCCCGGACCATATCTCCATTCTCGGAGTGTCATTTCCGACTTGTTCATTCTTGAACTCTGCCCCATTCTTGGATTGCCATTCTCGGCTTGTTCATTCTTGAACTGCCCATTCCCGGACTATATCTCCATTCTCGGAGTGCCATTCTCGGCAGAACTGATCTGATGTAATGTGGGCCTCGACCCTGGGACTCATTCCCAAACTGTGTTTGATGTGGGCCTCGACCCTGGGACTCATCCCCAAAACTGATGTTGAAGTGGGCCTCGGCCCCAACTGCTACTGACATGGGCCTCACCCCCAGATTGATGCTGATGTGGGCCTCGACCCTCGGATTCATTCCAAAATTCTGCTGATGCGGGCCTCGGCCCTGGGATTCATTCCAAAATTCTGCTGATGTGGGCCTCGACCCTGGGATTCATTCCAAAATTCTGCTGATGCGGGCCTCGGCCCTGGGATTCATTCCCTGGATTCATTCCAAAATTCTGCTGATGTGGGCCTCGACCCTGGGATTCATTCCCTGGATTCATTCCAAAATTCTGCTGATGTGGGCCTCGGCCGCAGAATGATGTGGGCTTCGCCCTAAACTGATATTGATATGGGCCTCGCCCCCAGACTGATACAGCTGATATGGGCCTCGCCCCTAGACTGATACTGATATGGGCCTCGCCCCAAGACTGATACTGGTGATATGGGCCTCGCCCCAAGACTGATACTGATACGGGCCTCGCCCCAAGGCTGATACTGATACGGGCCTCGCCCCCAGACTGATACAGTACTGTCGATGTTCCTGATTGGTTTGTCTTTTGACGCTTTCTTTTTTTTTCTTTTGAAACCTGTTATTACAAAACAGAACAAACACAAAAAGGATGCAAATATGTTACGTGTATGCATGCATGCATGATTGGGTTTCCTATCCCGTTGGGCTAGGTCTTCTGCCAGTACTCTTGGTGGCTGCTCGGTCTTGCATCCCCAGAACTACCCCCAGCACGAGACCCGGCTATACCGGCCACAGCAGTAGTCAAAGCCTGCAACTTTTCAGTGACTTTGGCGAGACTGTTCTCTAACTGATCCATACGGGACACCTCATTATCGGATTCACTCATACTTGTTCTTTTAGTGAGCCTTGTCCCTTCTCTAACCCAAACGGTATCTATGTTGTCTTTTGGAGACATAGATGGTGTTAACATGATATATGGATGCATGAGGTGCATGAGATGCATGTAACATATAACGTACTAAATAAAATAAAATTCTCAAACAAATCGGCCTATTATCATTTTAGAAGCTTTTGGGACAACTGTCATAAGAGTGAACCCGTCCCAGTTTAAATGGCCCAACGAGTTCATGTATTATGGAAAAGAGCCCAACTAAATCCAAATGATAATATTCCGAACACAAGCACAAGGTGACCCACCAACACTTAGACGCCTTTGGCCCAATAGTCATGGAATACATCCTTGTCCCAGTTTAAATGGCCCAACAAGTCCATATCCCATGACAAATGGTCCAAATGGATCCAAACGATAATGTTCCCAAACACAAGCATAGGAGGGAGATAATAAAAACATAACATAATAATTTTCACATAATGGCCCATCAACATTTCAGAAGCCTTGGGCCTAATAGTCATACAATACGAACTTGCCCCAGTTTAAATGGCCCAACAAGCCCGTATTTATGACAATAGTCCAACTGCATCCAATGAGGATGGTCCACAAGCACATACTCAAGGAAATAATTGTTACTTTAATCATACAAACCGGTCTATGGGTGGGTTAGCAAGAGTATAGACAAAGGCTCACCGGCGAAGGATGGCCCACAACTAGGTCTCCCCACTCAAGGGTTCGAGCAACCAAGTGAGCGCACCCCTTTTTATACACTAAGGTACGTGCCGATGAGCTATGGTGTGTGACGGACTGTCAAATGGATTCTCGTTGTAGATTCCCCAGAGGGAAGGTGGAGCGAGGCTCACTTAAATACCCAAGCCTCTTAGGCTCTTATCGCTTGGTGTCAGGAATAAACAACGAGTCCTCCAAATTAGTCCATCACAAAGGCTACGAGTAGATGGCCATGTAGGTATCCTCAAGCTTTTCCTTCTAGAAAGGTAGTGAGTGAAGGAAGACACCAAACCATTACCTAGCCTCAAGTGCCCTTGATTAAACCCTCACTTATCCACTATAGACATGGCCAATTAAAACATAAATCCACTCATTACAAGACAATATTTCGGGGCCAATTCTCTATCCCCAGTGGAGTCGCCAGACTGTAGGACAACAGGACCTGGCGACGCCGTTCCTAGGCTCGCGGCACTAGTTGGGAAGTACTAAATAACATGGAGTCGCCACCCGGTGTGAACCGGGACAAAGATTTAAGGCCGCACTCACCCCTCGCAAGGGAAGACCTCAAACCGTTGGGTTCGGAATGGTCCCTTACTCATGTCACTTGTAATGAAAGGATTTATGTAATAATTTAACCAGGCTTAAATAACATTTATTTCCAAAAGTATCATGCTTCTAGATTCATATGCATACATCAACAAGTTCATCACAACATGCAACATCACATGACAATCTCATGAACATATTTCAATCCTATGATAGGGAAAACTAAGAACAACCTAATCATGCTTGAGTACTATTCATGAGCCTATTAACCAAATAACCTGCTAACAGCCCAAAAGAACACATAGAATGGATAAATGCAAGAATACAAATAATACGGTTGGCTATATAACACAAGAAAGATCAACCAAGAGGCAATTATGCATGAATATGATAAGACAGACTCAGTTCAGTGTGTGCGCGTTCGTGTAGCATTCGTAAACGCGTTCGAACGGTAAACAGAAGGTCGCGTTCGCGTTCGTGTAGCGTTCGTAAACGCGTTCGAATGGAAATGAAACAGAATGCTCGCGTTCGTATGGCATTTGATAACGCGTTCGAACGTAAATGAAACAGAATGCTCGTGTTCGTATGGCGTTCGTAAATGCGTTCGAACGGAAATGAGACCTGATGCATGATAAGGCAAAAATGCATGCGCGTTCGAGTTGCGTTCGTAAACGCGTTCGAACGGGAACAGCCCTGATGCATGAAATGGGACGCAATACATAAACAACAAAATAAAGGGGCGCGGCGAAGTACTGCCGTAAAGGTGGCCTTTTGGGGCTCTTGATCTCTCAAAGAGATGACCTTTAGACCAACATACTAAGCCCATGCGCGTCACATCACATTATGCATACAAACATAAAGACAATCATATTATTCTAAGTATGTCCGATTGAACGTGTCTTGCATCCAACCGAACACACATCAACCGGCGCGGCAAAGCATTGTGGTAAAGGGCTTTAACCCCTCCCCATAGGGGATCTTTCATTCCACTTACTAAGCCCATGCGCTCGATTGAGTCATGCATAAATAAGCAACATGCAGAATTTAAGTGACGAAAAATAAATAAATAAAAGCAACACAAAACAAGAGAAGGTGCCGTTTACTCAAGTGGTACGTGGAGTTGTATCCCAAGTACAGACCGCACTACCGTCCATTCGGATTCGGCTACGGAATTTACGTCTGGGTTTCCATCCTATATACCACAAGAGACGACACTATTCCATTTCATTCAAGCCACAACATGCATCCATAAACGACTCTCATGCGAATAGAATTCAATAATAATAACAAAAACGAATATAAACTAATGAAAAGGTACCCTCAGGTCTAACCTTTTAAATCACCTCTCGGATGTACGGTACACGATCGTCGGAAGGGTGGATGCTCTGCAACTCTCCCGGTTCACTGGTTCACTGTCCTCGTTCGTTATCTTACTGTTTTGAGTCGTCGTTCTCCGTCTTTTGCTATTGTTTCCTGGTGGTTTCGCTGCCGTTTCCTCTTTATCTTTTGCTTACTGTTTTTTTGGGTGTCTTCTTCCTGTAATTTTCTTGTGTGTTGTGTATGAGCTAAGGACTAGGGACTAGAAGGTTGGTGAAAGGTTCTTTTTATAGGCAAAGGGTTGGGCTTGACAAGGAAATGGATTTGGCTAATTAAAGAGGGATTTGATTTGGTTTGGTTAAGGGAAGTCAAAGATTGAGGGGGGGGGGACAAATCTTGGCTAGATAGGGAAGGTTGAATATTTGATTGGCTTGGTTTAGGAATACAATATTTTAAGTTAGGAATATATTGGTTGATTGATTTTAACTTGGTATGATATATTTTTGATTTAGTATGTGATTTGTTTAAATTAGGCATGATTTTAGTTTAAGTTGGTAATTGCTTATTTTATGTTTGGTATATGTTTTATTTAATTATTTAATTAATTTAATTATTATCTTATTTAGTTAATGTTTTACTTAATATTTATTTATTTAAATTGGGATGTGTTTTATGGGCTTTGGGGGGCTAATTGGGCTGGATGTGAGGCTAGCAGCAAAACCAGAATTACCGACACCGTTCGAACGCTTCCTCGAACGCGGCACGAACGCCCGCAATCCGTTTGACGTTCGAACGTAAACACGAACGCAGCACTAACGAAAACAATGAACCTTGTTTATTCTGAATTTCCCCTTCCGATGTCCCTTTCCCGTGACCTCCGTGACTTAAAAGGTAGTGTCTCCAAAATGAGACTCATCATAGGGACTTATGTGTAAAAATGCAGTGCCTACATAGGGTTCAGTGGCGAACAAAAATTCACCATATGGGAGATATCTCTCATAGTCTACGCTATAGGAATCAATAAGATGACCACATTGTTGGTTCTCGACTGTCCCTCAGCCTATAACTTAATTGTTGGCAGACCCTGGATTCATGAGATGAGGGCAGTCTCATCCACTTACCATCAAGTATTAAAATTTCCCACAAAGTGGGGGATCCAATAGATAAAAAGGGACCAATCTGCTTCCAGAAGTTGATATCAGACGACTTTGAAAGCAAAACCTCAATATGCATAGCAATTAATGAAGGGATCTCGTACTTCCAAACCAAATCTACCAAGTGTAGAGGAGCTTGACGAGGTCCAAATTCACCTACAACATGCAAATCATAAGGCACAGATCGAGGCTAATCTAGATCCCAAGCTACGAGCCGACTTAATTGATTTCTTGAAAAAGTGACATGACTATTTCGCCTGGACTCACAAAGATATGACCGAGATTGACCCTGAATTAATCACCCATGAACTCCATGTGGACCCAGGCTATCCTCCTATCAGATAAAATAGAAGAAAGTTCACTCCGGAGACAAATCAGATCATTGATGAAGAAGTTCAAAAACTATTAAAAATGGAGCCATCAAGGAAGTCCAATTCCCAGAGTGGCTGGCCAACGTGGTGATAGTTCGAAAGAAGAATGGGAAATGGCGAGTCTACATCGACTTCACGGATTTGAATAAGGTGTGCCCCAAGGATTCATTCCTTTTACCTCACATTGATTCAATGGTTGATGCTACAGCAGGCCATGAATTATTATGTTTCATGGATACGTATTCAGGCTACAATCAAATCCTCATGCATCTAAACGACCAAGAGAAGACTTTATTTGTCACAATAGAGGAATATATTGTTACAAGGTGATGCCATTCGGCCTCAAGAATGATGGAGCCACTTATTAACGTATGGTCAACAGAATGTTTTCTCAACAAATTGGAAAAACTATTAAGGTCTACATAGATGACATGTTAGTAAAATCAATGGAAGCCAAACAACATCTGTCACATTTGGAACATGCATTCGACACAATGAGGAGATATGACATGAAATTAAATCCAACGAAATGCGCTTTTGGTGTTGCTTCAGGAAAATTTCTTGGATACATGGTCACGCAACGAGGGATAAAAGCCAATCCAGATCAGATCAAATCCATCATGGATATCCCATCTCCCACCAACCCGAAAGATGTCATGTGATTGGCAGGGAGAATTGCTGCTCTGAATAGGTTCATCTCCGAATCTATAGACAAAAGTTTTTTGTTCTTCTCAACCCTTAAGAAAGGAAAGAACTTTGAGTGGACCCCATTATGTGAGGAAGCTTTAAAAAAACTCAAACGATATTTGACTTCCCCACCTCTGATGTCGAAACCAATCAACAATGAAAGACTTTTTCTCTACTTAGGAGTTTCTGAACAAGCAGTCAGTGCAGTCTTGATCACAGAAGATGAGGGAACATAACTCCCAATTTACTATGTGAGTAAAGAATTACTGGATACGGAGTCACGCTACACTCAAATGGAAAAGTTGGTGTTTGCTTTGATAACAGCGCTCGAAAGCTCCGTCCTTATTTTCAAGGGCATAGTATTACCGTTTATACTTCATTTCCATTGCGGAATATTCTCCATAAGCCTGAGCTCTCAGGAAGACTGACGAAATGGCATGTGGAGCTTGGGGAACACGACATCACTTATCAACCATGCACTGCTATTAAGTCACAAGCCCTCACAAATTTTGTGGCCGACTTCAGCACCAATCTACAAACACCAGCTGAGTAGGAAATCCAATGTATCTAACCATCAACCACATGGAAACTTGCAGTCGATGGGTCAAGCAATAAGCGTGGTTACAGATTAGGGATTGTGATTACTACTCCTGAAGGTGACATATTACAGCAGGGAATCAAATATGGCTTCAGAGTCTCCAATAATGAAGCCGAATATGAAGTTCTAATAGCCGGTTTGAACTTGGCCCAAGAACTTGGAGCCAAAAATGTTGAAGTGAAATCAGATTCCCAATTAATTGTCAATCAATTTCAAGGTTCATATCAAGCATGAGGCCCATATATGGCCTCTTACTTACAAAAGGTAAAGGAGCTTCAGTCGACATTTGAGGAATTAACTATCTCACAAGTCCCCAGAATTGAAAATACTCATGCAGACACGTTAGCCACTCTTGGTTCGACAATGCAAGGTGATAAAACCCAATCCATCCCAATGGTATATTTGCAATGGCCAACAATCTGGAAAGGTGGAACCGAAGAAGTTACCATAATCACACCAGATGAATCATGGATGACTCCAATAGTGAAGTATTTGCTGAATGGCATACTACCAGAAGATAAAATCAAGGCTCGAAAGATTCAACGCCAGGCTGCCAGGTTCACACTACATGATGGCCAACTTTTAACGAGGTCGAAATTTCTTATTCCCGAGGAAGCTCAATATGTGTTGGCTGAACTACATGAAGGGGAGTGTGGAAACCATTCTGGTGGAAGAAGCCTAACATGTTGAGCCCACACAACAGGATACTACTGGCCATCTATGCGGGCAGACTCAGCCGAATTCACCCAAAAATGTGAAAAATGTCAAAGATTTGCCCCAATCTCACACTTACCACATGAGAGGCTCAAGCCAATTCTCTCACCTTGGCCATTCATGAAATGGGGTATGGACATCGTTGGAAAGCTTCCAACAAGAAGATCATGAACATAATGAAGAAAATATTGGAGAAATCGAAAGAAGCATGGGCGGATGAACTTCCAGGAGTCATGTGGTCCTACAGAACTATTTCCCGTTCGTCGACTGGAGAAACCCCTTTCTCACTTGCATTTGGATGCGAAGTAGTGTATCCAGCCGAAGGAATTATTCCTTCTCCACGCTACCAATGGCTCGAAGATGATTCAAATCAACAACTCATGAGTTACAGCCTTGACATGATTGATGAATTAAGAGATCAAGCTTCAATACGACTTGCTGCTCATCAGCAAAAAATGGCCAAGTATTTCAACAGAAATTTCAGGTGCATAACATTTAAAGAAGGAGATTGGGTCCTACGCAAGGTTTTTCAAAACACTAAAGAAGTCAAAGATGGAAAACTATGACCAAACTGGGAAGGTCCATACGTCATTACGAAGATCGTTGGGCAAGAAGCCTACAGGTTGGAAACAACAGAAAGAAGACCAATTCAAAATAGCTGGAATGCGATTCATCTCAAACGATTCTACCGGTAATAAATTTTTTTTTTACTCTTTGTCATAGCTACTCGATCAATGATTATAATTTGATAATGTGACATGCTATCTTATTTGTGGTTAAGAAAATTATTTGTGTTTTAAGAAGCCATATGACGAATCAAGCAAGAAAACTTAGAAATTGATCAAAAAGTAAACTTTCAACCAATTTCAACATTTTCATTACAGAAAAAAAAAAGTAAAGAGCAAATTACATAAATCATTCTGCAAACATCTCAGTCACCGGAACTTCAGTAGGAGGTTGAACATCCACAGATGGAACCTCAGGAGTTTGAACGAGAGCAGTAGATAATGGGTCAACCTCAGGCAATCCATAATCTTCGACTGCCTCAGTACGTTTCTCCATAACAACCCCTTCATCTGCAGTACCTCCAATGGCCACTTGATCTTTAACCAACTTCTTCGAAATGACTTCCTCCCCATTCTCTCATTCTTCCCCTTCACTCGAAAGAGACAACCCAGCAGCCAATCTGTCATATTCTCTGATCCATTTCTTGGCTTCCATGCGACATGTTGACCAGCCAAATATTCCTTCATTAAATTGCTTCTCCCTTTCATCATCGATTAAAATGCAATCACTTCAAGTTGTTCAAGTAATTCGGCTTTCTCATTCATCAAACTCTCTACACTTTCCTTAAACGCATCATTGGTGACCTCAGATACTCCCCTCTCCAATTTCAATGTTGCTTGAGTCTCCTTCAACTCATTTTTAACCTTTCTCAGTTTCCTTTCCGAAACATCAAAGCCCATTTTCAATTCAGCAAATTCTTTTCTCACAAATGTGTTGGCCTTCTCTAACTCCCTCATTCGCCTCTGGCTCGACTCGGCATATTCTTGCATAAAATGACCGCACTACGTAACCTGAAACAAACTCTTTTAGATCTTCCATTCGATAGAAAGACATACACAATATATATATATATATATTTACATCTCACCTGATAACTCAGAGCTGCAATCTTTTTGCTTGTTTCTGATAGACCTAATTCAGTCAACTGATGTTCATCTTCTTCGAGGAGGAGTCGTTTTATGAATTTGGAAAGGCTGGAGGGATCCGAAATCGCAGTGGTCCCATGAGGAATCTTTACTATAACATTTTCTAAGTCTTCCTCTACTTCAACCATAGCTTTCCCCTTTTTTAAAGTCGATGCCCTCTCAATCGACTGTTTCACTAAGGCGGAAACATCAGCCGAAGCGACTTCAATTGGCTTGGGGACTTCGACTTCGGTAGCCTCGGGTTCCTTCCCTTTGGCTTTCTTAGTCCTTCTTCGGCTTCTCATTTCGTCAAGTGAAGGCACCTTGAAAGGACCCGATATGATTTCAGCTGCGCACAAAAACTCTTCAGGGGTCAAAGATTTTAAAAACAACAGCTCCCCAAAACATACTTGAATCGCCCAAGTGCACAATATCACGACCAAAATATGCTTACAGAAAGCCAAATGGGTACCTTCTGAATCAAAGACTTCCTTCCACAGTGGGGTTAGTCTCAGTCTCATTTCTTCTAAAATAGTTCTCCAATTCCTTTTAGAGTCGGGCAGATTGAGAATGAACTTTGTATTTGATACGACTCGACTACTAATATCAAAGCTTTTGTTCAATTGAAGATCTAGAAAATAATGAAATCTCAGTCATGCAAGTGATAAATATAAAAGTACGAAGGCAGAGTTGAAAACACTCACTCGATGAATTCCAATATGCCAGAATTTTACCAGTCCCATTCGACCCAAATACACTCTCCCCTCTCACAAAGAAATAACATTTCTGGATATCCCCCCTATCATTTGTTGTGAGCCCCAACACCAAATACTCTCTCTTCTGGCGAAGATACAAGTGATACCTCCCTTTCTCTCTCAAGTGCTCCTTCATATAGTACGTATACAATAGGTCTTTCACCCCAAATTCAATCCCCAACTCGAAAGCCATACACTCAATCAATCGACAGTAAGATCCTCCAAGGATTTGGCATTAACTGAGAAGGAGCCAACTGGTAATGATTCAACATTTCCTACACTAAATTTAGAAAGAGGAATCTAAATCCATCAATGAATGGGCGTTCATAAAACCCAATCCACCCAGGTATTTTGTAATATATCCTTTCATTCGATGATGCTAGCCTTACTTATATTGACCGAGGAAACCTATACTTTAATTTCATTTCTCTCATTGATTTTTCGGTCACTCGACTAGCTGGGTTCCTAGTTAGGATGTTCATCGGTTCACTCGTGCTTGGAATCCCACTCGACTCTCCAATGGCAGGTAATGACCTAAGAGGTGTCGTAGCGGTAGGTACTCCTAACGGTGGTTCAACTATTGTTACAAGTCCAACTTCAATAAAATCCTCATACGACCAATCCATATAGTCTCTTCATCACTCAAATCATTCGATGATAGTTCAATATACCTATCAATTTGCTCACCTAAACTACCCAGTGATTCCTCACTCAATATTTTTCCAAACGACAAAGCAATAAATTCCAAGTTCCTAAAATTTCTACTCCTTAGAAGATCAAAAACATTCACAACCTCAAACAAAATCCAAAAAGTTTCACTATAGCTTTCAAGATCAAATAACCTATTTAGACCAAGAACAGTTCGAATCTACACTATGAGTAATTAAAGATATTGAAGGATATGAAGGGTACCTTGAAGATCATGAGATATTTCCTAAACTCGCCAACCGAAAGAAACTTTTGTGTAGAATAAATTGACTCTCAAAACTCATTCTTATACACTTCATTTTGGTGCTTCAAATTCCCTCCAAAAAAGTGCCTCGAAATTCCCATTAGGGTTTTAATAAATGAAATTGGGCTCAAAACATCCTTAGGCCCATCTTTCCTCCAATCTACTAAGAGTGGTATACAACAGAGTCAACTAAAAGAGACGATAAGATGACATCTGGCAATTGACATATTCTGGCAGGAATGAAGCTCGTCCTTTTAATCCAAGAGTGAAGCCTTTGTAGGAACATTTCAATCCACATGCATGTATGCAGGTACTTTCCAGTCGACATGCATTTATGAATCTTTACAAATACATTCGAGTCGACAATACATGATAAGAAGTTGACATGATTACGTTCCAGTCGATACTTTATGATAAAGAATTGGTGTGATTACGATCACTGCAAGCATTTTTGGAGACATGGTGCTAATACATCCCAGTCGACATCAATTTATGAAGCCTTTACAGGAATATTTCAATCCACATGTATTTACGCAGGTACTTTCCAGTCGACATGAATTTATGAATCTTTATAAGTACATTCGAGTCGATAATACATGATAAGAAGTTGACATGATTACCTTCAAGTCGATACTTTATGATAAAGAATTGGTGTGATTACGATCACTACATGCGTTTTTGGAGACATGGTGCTAATACATCCCAGTCGACATCAATATATGAAGTCTTTGCAAGATTATTTTAGTCGACATGCATATATGAGAATCTTTGCAGGCTTATTCTAGTCGACATCCACGTATGAAGTCTTTGCAGGATTATCTCAGTCGGAATACATTCTTTGCATGATTATTTCAGTCGACATGCATATATGAGAATCTTTGATTATCTCAGTCGACATACATTTGACATGCATGTAAGAATACTTGGGAAGGATATTCCAATCAACACTTTATCTATGAAGACTCAACATGACTTGGCATGGATGTCCTAGTCGACACTTCATGAATGGAGGCTTGGCATGAAGAGGATGTCTCAGTCGACACTACGTGTATAAGAACTCAACATGAAGCAAAATCCCCAATCGACAATACATGTATGGATACTTGGCATGAAGAGGATGTCCCAGTAAACACTACGTGTATGAAGACTTGGTATGAGAAGGATGTCCCGATGGACAATACTCTAATGAAGACTCATAATGGAACCTATGTTCCAGTCGACTTATCCATATGTGTAGCTTATGGCTTGATGCGGATCTCATTCGACATTACACGTGTGTAGCTTGGAGCATGATATGGATCTCAATCAACTCTACACAAATGAAGACTCAGAATAAAGCCTATATTCCAGTCGACATCTCCAGATGTAAAACTTATGGCTCGATGTGGATCTCATTCGACACTATATATGTATATTGGGACTTATTGTGGATCCCAGACGCGTGTATAGCTTGGGGCTTGATGTGCACCCATTCGACATCTACATGTGTGTAAGAATGACCTAGTTGACATTTCAGCACGTAGCTTAGGGCGTAACATGGATCCAAGTCGACACTACACGCCTGTAGAATGGAATTTCATCTAGTCCAGACGACATTAAAGACTCCCCTAGTCCTTTTACCCATAGTATCGGGATTATCTTGACCTTCAACTAGTTCAGTCGACTGGGAACATGCCCCATGACTCATGTAGAATCAAGCTGAAGACCTGACCATCAATTGGATCAGTCGACTAAGAACATCCAACATGGCTCATGTAGAGTCAAGCTCAAGACCTGACCATCAATTGGTTCAGTCGATTGGGAACATGCCTCATGGCTCATGTAGACTCAAGCTGAAGACCTAACTATTAATTGGTTCAGTCGACCGAGAACATGCCCCATGGCTCATGTAGAGTCAACCTGAAGACCTGACCATTAATTGGTTCAGTCAACTGGGAACATCCTCCATGGCTCATGTAGAGTCAAACTCTAAACCTGACCATTAACTGGTTCAGTCGACTGGGAATATCCCCATGGCTCATGTAGAGTCAAGTTGAAGACCTGGCCTTCATCAGGTCCAGACGACATTGAAAACTCCTCTGGTCATTTGACCTGTAGTATTGGGATTAACCTGACCTTCATCTGGTTTAATCGACTGGAAACATGCCCAATGGCTCATGTAGAGTCAAGCTGAAGACCATAACATCAATTGGTTCAGTCGATTGGGAACATCCCCCATGGCTCATGTAGAGTCAAACTCTAAACCTGACCATTAACTGATTTAGTCGACTGGGAACATCCTCACGGCTCATTTAGAGTCAAGTTGAAGACATGGCCTGTTGAGTTTCAATCAAGTCCCAAGAATCATCAATCATGCATAAAAACGAGTTGAATACAACCAAGGAGTAAGGCGGAATACATACTCACATTAATGGGTTTGATGCCAGGAAGAACAAGATGCGTTTTCCTCCTTGTTGGTGCTCGGTTTGGCCTACAAAACAGCAGGGGCTGCTCGGTTTTGGTCCTCTTTGCGTCTCCAAAAATCGGCCATGGGTGGTCTCCATGGAAGCTCCAAGCTTCAAGCTCCAAAATTGATTCCAAGCTCATGAATTCGTTTCCCTATCACCTATGTATAACCCAAGGTGTGCTAGCACTTCTTCATCTTCCTTGCTTCTCCTTTTAATTCGGTCATAACCAGAAATTTTAGGGAAGAAACGGTTCAAAACCGTGAAGGAGAATAGGAGGGAAAGAGATGGAGAGAAAAATGCGTAAAAGGAGAGAGAGTAAAAGAAAAAGTGTAATTAGGTTTATATATTTTAATTTCCAAAATTAATAATAATAATACCTTTTACCACTTTTTATTTCTATTAAAACAATCCCTTTTACTTTTCAAAAAGCAAAAGTCAAAAAGCAAAAAAGTGCTTTTCAATCATCTATCACTATTCACATCAAGTCACTTTATTAAAGTGACAACATGTCATATCACATCACTCAAAGTGACAAGTGATTTGACGATTGATGCGAGTAGTGATTTGACGCTTGATGTGACTTGCGTGTCGCGTTCGAATTCGAAATACGAATGCGCTCGCAATCACTCTTGGGCTCGGGTTCGCTAATTCCAAATTAACGAATTTTCGGTCGCGTCGTAATTAAATGATTACGCCTAGCGAAATCACTATTCACGTCGCTAACGAATTAATTCTAAATTAATTCGTTCGCCCGAATTAAAATCTAATTTTAATTTCGCGTCAAAATCCAATTTCTAATAATATATCAAATATATTATTTTATCGATTAATTCCAAATTAATCGTTCTCTCTCTTTAACGATATTTTATCCGAGATAAAATATCTCCGTAATTAATCCCAGATTAATTTTCTCTCTCATCGAATTAATCCCAGATTAATTTTCTCTCTCTTCCAATTAATCCCATATTAATTAAAGTGCGAGTCATACGTCATCGGTGAATCTTCAGGAAGCGACCCATGAGATCTCCGGATATGTTGGCAGTAAATACGATTGTCGGACTATCCGAACACGTAAGTACCTCGTACTACGTTTATAACGATTTACAAGACAAGGTTGGCTTCTAGCAAAGCGCCATGCCTACCCAATTCTCCAGAAATATTCTTACAGGAATATATAGATCTGTATCAAGCGTAGTATACCGTAGTATTGTGTATATCGGCCCAGTATCGGATAGTCACGTGCTAGGGCTGGGGCTGGATAAGTGTCTGCCCCGTCTGAAGCACATGTCGGATGTCTGGTAACTAGTCTCTATAATCGGATATTCATGACCTGGTCACAATATCCTGATTGGTTGCGCAACACTTAAGAGCACTAATACCATATCCTGCGTGACATCATCTCCAATATGACTGAAGTGATACTTCCGTCTTGACATCACACCCAATACACTACGACTCTTTGATAAACCCAGAAGTGGTGTACGCAGAACCGGTTAAAGCCCTGTACCACCAAGACCAAAGTCTATCGATTATCGTAAGTATTAGCGATGCAAGTCTCAGGTTAAGACTATACACACCTACCTTGATTTCGGCCTCCCATAGACACATAGTCATAATACCAATGGGATTCCGAGGGGTCTATCCAGAGCGAAGCTGTTTCCCGTACCATCGGTGAAACACGACCTCCTATCACACTTACATAAGTATCCAATACTTATATATATGAGAACTATGCCGTTGTGCCCTCACAACGCGCACAAGTGCAATACTAGCCTATTCCGCATTATCCACTACAAGAAATTACAGTTTTAGCGACGGAATTTAGCGACGGAATATTCCATTTCAAAATGTAGCGACGGAATTGAGACGGAATTGAAACGGATAATGATATTAGGGACGGAATTTAGCGACAAAAAAATTTCATCTCTAAATTAGAGACGGAAATGAAAATCCGTCGCTAATTAGAGACGGATTACTATTCCGTCGCTAATTTTGTTTAGAAACGGAATTTTTCCGTCGCTAATCCGTCGCTAATTAGAAACGGAATTCAAATTCCGTCTCTAATTAGAAACGGAATTTCAATTCCGTCGCTAATTTTAATTTTAATTTTTATTTTTATTTTTTTATTAATTAGAAACGGAATTGTTCCGTCGCTAATTAGAAACGGAATTGATATTCCGTCGCTAATTAGAAACGGAATTTCAATTCCGTAGCTAATTAGAAACGGAATTTCAATTCCGTTTCTAATCTTTAATTTTTATTTTTATTTTAAATTTTTTTGTTAATTAGAAACGGAATTTTTCCGTCGCTAATCCGTCGCTAATTAGAAACGGAATTCAAATTCCGTCTCTAATTAGAAACGGAATTTCAATTCTGTCGCTAATTTTAATTTTAATTTTATTTTTTATTTTTTTATTAATTAGAAACGGAATTGTTCCGTCGCAAATTAGAAACGGAATTGATATTCCGTCGCTAATTAGAAACGGAATTTCAATTCCGTAGCTAATTAGAAACGGAATTTCAATTCCGTTTCTAATCTTTAATTTTTATTTTTATTTTAAATTTTTTTGTTAATTAGAAACGGAATTTTTCCGTCTCTAATCCGTCGCTAATTAGAAACGGAATTCAAAATCCGTCGCTAATTAGAAACGGAATTTCAATTCCGTCGCTAATTTTAATTTTATTTTTATTTTAAATTTTTTGTTAATTAGAAACGGAATTGTTCCGTTTCTATTCCGTCGCTAATTTTCGTCAAGTTTCAAAAAATTTCCCACCTTCTGAAAATTTCAAAAGTATACAAAATTTACAAATTTTCCCGCTTCTCTTATTTTTTTCCTCTATATATACATCATAATCTTTTTAACTCTCAACTCCAATACACCATCCAAAATTTTCTTACTCAATTTCATATACCATCAAATTTTTAATTACCTCAACTCTCATTATCAATTTCTCATTTTTCTTATCCCCTCTTTTAAAATTTCTTAAGAAACAAACGGTGGACGTTTCGTAAATGGATGGTGGTGTGTCGAAGCTCGCGGTGGACATTACGGTAACTTGTATAATTTAAGATGTATATATAACAATTAAAAAAATCCACTTTTTTAAAATTTTATACCATTCAAAATTTTTAAAATTTTCCCTTATCTAAAATTTAAAAATTTAATATCTCTACAATTTATAAATTTTTCATATCTATATAATTATTAAATTTCCAACCTCTCTAAAATTTAAAAAAAATTTCCTTTCTAAAATTTTAAATTTTTTCTTTTCTAAAATTATAAAATTTTTTCATTTCTAAAATTTTAAAATTTTAAAAGTTTCATATATTTTTAAAATTTTAAATTTCCCGCCTCTCTAAAATTTTAAAATTTTCGTTTTTAATTTTTTTTTTCAAAAAAAAAAAATATAGCTACGGAATAGCTACGGAAATATTCCGTTGTTAAATATTTTCAAAATTTTAAAATTTTAAATTTCCCGCCTCTCTAAAATTTTAAAATTTTTAATTTTTTTTCAAAAAAATTTATAGCTACGGAATAGCTACGGAAATATTCCGTCGCTAAATATTTTTAAAATTTTAAATTTCCCGCCTATCTAAAATTTTAAAATTTCAGTTTTTAATTTTTTTTTTCAAAAAAATTATAGAAACGGAATTTCCGTCGCTAAATAGCGACGGATGGAAATTCCGTCTCTAATTAGAAACGAAATTTTCCGTTGCTATTTAGCGACGGAATACTAACCGTCGCTAATTAGAGACGGACATTCTGTCGCTATATAGAGACGGAATTTCCATCCGTCGCTAAATTTAGCGACGGATGATATATTTCCGTCGCTATTTTTTTTGCGACCAACAAAATAGAGACGGAATTTTTCCGTCGCTATTCCGTCGCTAATGGCCTATTAGCGACGAATTAGCTACGGATTTTTCCGTCGCTATTTGGCAGTTTTCTTGTAGTGATCGATGTCCTGTCTCGATAATACTCCGGCTAGGGATATTTAATGATTAATCCTTCGGGGACTGATACTGTCTCATATCATTCTCAGTCCAGGAACTAATCATAGGGACCTCTCTTCATTTATATATCTATGGTGATATAATCACAAATGATGAGAGTGCAATTTCCTTGTCACATAGTTAATTTGCTACAATGATCTGTGCAAATAGTGACGATATGGGTCATTTTGTCCAACAATCTCCCACTTGGCACATAGCCAGTCACTCGAGTGTCCCACACCCGAACTATGTACGGTTCGCTCAAATTGCTGAGGAAATGTTTTCGTCAGCGGATTTTCGTAATTATCTTCTGACGCGATTTATACGATCATCACATCGCCACGATGCATGATCCGAACGAATCAGATGAATATAGAAGTATATATCTGGATCGTCGATGAGACCATTAATTCTTTAGCCTGTGCTGACAACTAGCTCAGCCGCTAACAGAGCTATATCTAATCTAATTAGATTTATTATCGATCCAAATGGCTTCTATTGCTGCCTCAGCTGCAGCAATAATCCGCATTTGTTGTTAATTCGGCAACAGTTATCTTGCTCGGAATATTTCCAGCTTACTGTCCCGTTATTCAAACTTTATAGTACCGCAGTATTTACCGATTTGGAAACTTGCAACAGTGATCCTAGTCACTTCAAGTTCTCCTACTCCATAATTTAAGACAGCATCTTTAGTTCTCTCAGAAACTAACAGATGTTCTTAATCTTCAATCCAGTGACTATCACTTGGATTGACCCGATTGTGACTCCATATGCTCGAAGCGTATGAGACACCAATACAAGTACATTTTAAATGTACAATTTCCCAGAGAGTGTTAACAACTCCAAATCTATCCCAGTAGATCTTTATTCCTTGAATAAAGGTTGTTACTCCCCAGAATTCTACGGAGAATTTCTTATGAAAGCCAAGCTTTCACCGATTGCTTTATGGGAATTTCATTGTCAGTGCCCTCTCACTAACCTCCTTATATACACAAGAATTATTTCGTTTTGAGTCAAATCATAAACTATTATGATTATTTCAAAACGTCAGTTCCAAGAACCTTATGCTTGCTTCAATCCAAACATGGATCGAATAACCCGCAAAGCTTATTTTTCGGTTATATAAAATCTTCAGGATGTTGTAAGCATCCTCCAAAAGGTTTCCTTTTCAGGAAAGCGATTTTGATCTGCAACTGACACATTTCATAAATGAAATATGCAGTTATCAACAAGCATCTTCAAAATGGATTTACCATGGCAACAGGTAAAAGGTTGAACCGTTATTAACACAATGTTGATAACGATACCTTTCCGTCAAAAGCCCAGCTTTGTACGTTGGTATGCTGCCTTCCATGTATGTCTTCCTTGAAGACGTTTAATGTACCAATAGGCACAATGCCTTGTGGTACAACAACTAGTATCCAAACTTGTTGATATACATGGAATCCATTTTGGACTCATGACACTTTGTCATAATAGGGAGTCGATACCTTGTATCACTACCTCATACGTAATCAGTTGGTGTACCTTCATAAGATTGACATCTTTATGAGGTTAGATCAGAAACCCATACCCTAGGTTGTTTTCTGACTCTATCCGATATACTCAGTTCTTGTGTATTCGAAGATTAATGGTACAGATTCATCATTGATGAACTATTTGTGTTCCATTACGGACCTTGTGCCTTGAACAGTATTACTCCGATTTTCATCGAGTATCACTATCCTCCCACTGACCACTGCATATCGGTATTCCTCTCAGGAAAAACCGCATGGTGAGAACACATCACATTGTTCTCATGTGAGATTTATAAGTACTATACTTATGGTTTCCCTTAGGATAACCTATATTGGCACTTATCCAATTTGGGTCCTTAGTTTGGTATCATCCAAACGTTATGCCTAGCATACCCAAATTATCAGGAATGAGAAACCTCGTTTCTTCCCTGTTCATATCCTATATGACATCTGTCAAACAGATTTATATGGAACCTTATTCTAAATAAGTTATTGCACTGTTAAAACTTATCTGTTGAATGAAATGGTTGCTCAGAGCGACTCATGATTAGCCTTATCATGTCTAACATGATTCGGTTAATCCGTTCGGACACACCGTCACTTTGACGTGTTCCGGGAGGAGTCCTCATTTGAAAGAATACTATACTCTTTCAAGTATATAAGAAACTTATTGCTTAAGTATTTTCCATTACGGTCTTACCGTGACGGTATAATACTATAGCCGATCTGTTTGTCTATTTCGTGTCGAAACTCTAAAAGTTTCTGATTTGTGTTCTTCAAAAGAAACACATAACCATAACGTGATGCCACATCCGTTAAGGTCACGAAATATTCATGTTCACATCTAGCCTAGCTAGATATGGGCCCACTTACTTCACCATGAATAGGGCTAACAGATCGGTGGCCCTTTTACTATTACCAAGTAAATAGTATTTTAGGTACTTTACCTAATAAACTAGATTCGCAGACCTTATTTGAATAGTCAAAACAGTCCTAGTACCCACTCTTCAAAAGTGTGGAAATACGAGTCTAATTAAATTGTGTCCTAGACAACAATGCCACAAATAAGTCTCTATTGATCAAATCAATTTGAGCTATTTATTTGTCATTATATATGTATGAGATTTTATTTATATTCAAAATATAAATTCTGTTATTTACATCTAATGTATTTATCTCAGTATCATCTTTATATAATAAAACACTTAGTGTTCTATAATATAAAGGTTTTATCCGCAACGGATTAAACACTGATATAGAGATAATGTCTCTAGTCAAACTAGTTACATTATAACAGTTCTTAATTTAAGTATATACCCAAAGGGTAGTTCCTAAACTTAGGTATCTACGGTCGAAACAGCGACTTTCATCCCGTTTCCGATTCGCAGAGAAATCTCGGCTTGAAGTCAGTATCCAGCTCATAGCGGATTCTGAACATCAATACATATATTTTATGTACCACACTAAGTATTTAAAATCTAATTTCAATACTAGCTGTGAACATAAATAAGACAAACATTTTCAAAGTAAGAGCCTTGCCCTTTTCTTTAATTCCTTCGTGTCTGCCATATCCAAATGGTAGTCACTTTGGGATATGTCAATTATCCTTTTCAATATTTTAGGAACCTTCGGCCAAGCCTTGGGTTTTTAGAATATCGAAACGATGTGCACCTCGCGCTACATGCCCAATTGCAAACTTTGACTTTATCTTCTCTAGAATAGTCAATTAATTCTCCAAGAATTATAAATTGCAATTTTAATACTTCTTAAATCTAAAATTAGATTTATGACAAGTATATTAAATTAAGCATTAAAGTCATCATCACATAAATCTTCCAAAGACTTTATGCTCTACTTATTTTGCTTAATTTTGGGCTTAAGGTATAATAAGTTATTTTATCAAATAAAGTAACCTATATTTATTCCCAATTTGAAAATTAAATCATTTAAAATATTTTAATCCCAGATTATATTTTAAATATCCAACTTTTCAATTTTATCTTGATTACAATAGTCCAACTATTTAATCAACGATTAGTGGTACTATATATATTATAATGATTATAATAGTCCAACTTTATAATCAAATATAATCCAAATTAATTAACCTCAATTACATTGATTACTATAATCCAATTATAAAATCAACTGTAAACTGAAATTAATTAATTCAAATATATTGATTAATATAATCCAATTATATATAATCAAGTATAATACAGTCCAACTGTTTATTAAAACAACAATTTAAATATTAGTCCAACTAACATTTAATATTACGACGAAATAATTTAAATGAGCGCGTATGGCGAGTAATTGAACGAGTATTGCAAATTCAATTCTTGCCTCCCACTATTTTTCGTCGAGCCTCTAACCCTCTGTCGAGTACTCGGGAAACCGTGTTTCCTAGTGGGCTAGGATCCCGTTAAATATCACACAATCTTGACTTTGGCCAACAAATTGTATGATAATTAACTAGGTAGATCTCTAAGATCAATTGGATCTCATCCAACTCCTAGATCCAGTAGGTGGACATCCAAGTCCCAAACATATATCTTATATATGCCTATACATCGAATGTATACCCTAACCTTTTTCCTCTGAATCAACTAGGCCTTGGCTTTGGCACAACAAACCTAGTGATCCCAGTCAAGCGCGGACCCATTGACATGGAAGCTTCGTAATCAATGTCAATGGACAAGAAGTGGTCTTGACTTTGGCCAACAAACCACAACTTGGACACGACACCGATATGGAACAAAGCCTCGTGATTAAAACACATCTTCAACGGACAAGGGCTTGACTTTGGCCAACAACCCCTGCCAATCTCGGATCTTGAGTAAGAATCACTCAATGGAAGAAAATAAACGCTTGATATTTAACGAGGGTTTTTCGCGTGCAAATTGGCAACCAATTTATTATCTTTGTTAAGGTCTCATCATCATACACCCTTAAGCATGCATTCTAAACACATAATAAAGCGAGTATGAAATAAAATAATTGATATGCGGATGGATATTTTACACATTGATCCTAGATCAAATCTCTCATTTTCTCTCTCCCGCTAGCACAAATATTTCTTCTACCCGTTACACTACACTTCTAAAGAAACCTCATTTACATTGAGGGGAATAGGTGAGAAGAGAATACAAAGAAATTGGAGATAAGGCTGGACACGCAGGTCCAATTAATAAATCAAATTTATTACAACAATTTCTAAAATTGCCCCACCCTTCTAATATCCATCCGATATACATTATTCAAACATCACAACCATGTATTCATAAGCATGTTATCAATCAATCTAATCAAATTAATTAATCTTGATAATTAGTGATCATCCAATGTTCAAACAAAGATTTGATTTTGTTCGAGTCAAACTCGTATTGCGAACACGTACTCAAAGTACGATTTCTACGAATTAAATTAATTACATAATTAAATCCATTTAATACGCATTTAATTCTAATTCATTATTAATTCCAAATTAAATATTACACTTTATAAAATAAACCTTTACGACTTAAATTCAAATTTAATCGTTACGGGTCTCAAAGCCCGATTAATATCAATATTAATTTAATTAAAGTCCAATGGGCTTTTAATTAATTTCTTGAGGCGTGGACTTTTGGTCAACTCGGGTCAAACCGCAACCAAAGTCCAATCCGGGAGTTACCCCATAAGACCATAAATTAATTTAGGCCCATTAAACGTTAAAGGTTCATTAGTCGCATTTGGGCCTTTTGGAAGCGGATTTGGGCCTAATTGGATCCAACCAATTTTGGCCTAAACCAACTTTGTACAACAAAGTCCAATAAACCCAATAACAACTTTGAAAGCCCAAATCCAATTTTAAGCCCAATAATTTAATTCCAAAAATTCCAAATTTTCCAATTAAATTACCTAAAGTGTATAGCATTATTAATTGCCCAAATCAAAGTTTCCAAAACATCAAATTTGTCCAATTAATCATGCTTAACATCAATTAATCATGTCCAACATAATTAAATCAAAATCAAACCCAATTTCATGCTTCAAGTGTCTCGGCCAAAGAGAGAAATTATGCCCAAATCAAATTCAATCCAATTGAACCAAATTAAACATAAATTCAACATCCCCAAATTTTGCAAGTCATCCAATGAACAAAAATCAAAAACCAAGACAATTTTAGGGATCATATTTTCGGCCATCACAAGCAAATTGGGGAAAATTATTCTAAACACTTTTTCATCAAATTGATCTAATCAATCATCAATTAAACAACATTCAAGCATTCTAAATCATCCAATTTCATTAAACATGCTCAAAATCAAGTTTACCCAAATTTGTCATGCCCAAAATTTGGGGAAAAATGGATCCAACCAAATTTCATGAAATTGATTATGCACAACATCAATTCAACCTCATTCAAGCATACTATACTAAACAATTTAATCATTTGATGCTCAAATTGAGTTTACCCAAATTAAAGTTTTGACCAACAATAAGCAAATTGGGGAAAATCAATCCAATCAATTTTTCTTCAAATTGATTACATATAACTCTAAGATCCATATACAAACATTCTTAAACAAACAATTTGTCAAAATCATGCTTAAATCAAAAAGCCCCAAATTTGCTCAAGAACCCTAAATTCGTTTTATGCAACCAATAGCTCTGATACCATTGTTGAGTTTCAATCAAGTCCCAAGAATCATCGATCATGCATAAAAACGAGTTGAATACAACCAAGGAGTAAGGCGGGGAATACATACTCACATTGATGGGTTTGATGCTAGGAGAACAAGATGCGTTTCCTCCTTGTTGGTGCTCGGTTTGGCCTACAAAACAGCAGGGGCTGCTCGGTTTTGGTCCTCTTTGCGTCTCCAAAAATCGGCCATGGGTGGTCTCCATGGAAGCTCCAAGCTTCAAGCTCCAAAATTGATTCCAAGCTCATGAATTCGTTTCCCTATCACTTATGTATAACCCAAGGTGTGCTAGCACTTCTTCATCTTCCTTGCTTCTCCTTTTAATTCGGTCATAACCAGAAATAAAGAGAAGAAAGAAATGGTTCAAAACCGTGAAGGAAGAGAGAGGGAAGAGAGATGGAGAGAAAAATGCGTAAAAAGAAGAGAGTAAAAGAAAAAGTGTAATTAGGTTTATATATTTTAATTTCCAAAATTAATAATATATAATACCTTTTACCACTTTTATTTCTATTAAAACAATTCCTTTTACTTTTCAAAAAGCAAAAGTCAAAAAGCAAAAAAGTGCTTTTCAATCATCTATCACTATTCACATCAATCACTTTATTAAAGTGACAACATGTCATATCACATCACTCAAAGTGACAAGTGATTTGACGATTGATGCGAGTAGTGATTTGACGCTTGATGTGACTTGCGTGCCGCGTTCGAATTCGAAATACGAATGAGCTCGCAATCACTCTCGGGCTGGGTCCGCTAATTCAAATTAACGAATTTTCGGTTGCGTCGTAATTAAATGATTACGCCTAGCGAAATCACTATTCACGTCGCTAACGAATAATTCTAAATTAATTCGTTCGCCCGAATTAAAATCTAATTTTAATTTCGCGTCGAAATCCAATTTCTAATAATATATCAAATATATTATTTTATCGATTAATTCCAAATTAATCGTTCTCTCTCTTTAACGATATTTTATCCGAGATAAAATATCTCCGTAATTAATCCTAGATTAATTTTCTCTCTCATCGAATTAATCCCAGATTAATTTTCTCTCTCTTCCAATTAATCCCAGATTAATTAAAGTGCGAGTCATACGTCATCGGTGAATCTTCAGGAAGCGACCCATGAGATCTCCGGATATGTTGGCAGTAAATACGGTTGTCGGACTATCCGAACACGTAAGTACCTCGTACTACGTTTATACGATTTACAAGACAAGGTTGGCTTCTAGCAAAGCGCCATGCCTACCCAATTCTCCAGAAATATTCTTACAGGAATATATAGATCTGTATCAAGCGTAGTATACCGTAGTATTGTGTATATCGGCCCAGTATCGGATAGTCACGTGCTAGGGCTGGGGCTGGATAAGTGTCTGCCCCGTCCGAAGCACATGTCGGATGTCTGGTAACTAGTCTCTATAATCGGATATTCATGACCTGGTCACAATATCCTGATTGGTTGCGCAACACTTAAGAGCACTAATACCATATCCTGCGTGACATCATCTCCAATATGACTGAAGTGATACTTCCATCTTGACATCACACCCAATACACTACGACTCTTTGATAAACCCAGAAGTGGTGTACGCAGAACCGGTTAAAGCCCTGTACCACCAAGACCAAAGTCTATCGATTATCGTAAGTATTAGCGATGCAAGTCTCAGGTTAAGACTATACACACCTACCTTGATTTCGGCCTCCCATAGACACATAGTCATAATACCAATGGGATTCCGAGGGGTCTATCCAGAGCGAAGCTGTTTCCCGTACCATCGGTGAAACACGACCTCCTATCACACTTGCATAAGTATCCAATACTTATATATATGAGAACTATGTCGTTGTGCCCTCACAACGCGCACAAGTGCAATACTAGCCTATTCCGCATTATCGATGTCCTGTCTCGATAATACTCCGGCTAGGGATATTTAATGATTAATCCTTCGGGGACTGATACTGTCTCATATCATTCTCAGTCCAGGAACTAATCATAGGGACCTATCTTCATTTATATATCTATGGTGATATAATCACAAATGATGAGAGTGCAATTTCCTTGTCACATAGTTAATTTGCTACAACAACACAATGATATGTGCAAATAGTGACGCTATAGGTCATTTTGTCCAACATGGCCTTCATCTGGTCCAGACGACATTGAAAACTCCCATGGTCAATTGACCCGTAGTATGGGGATTAACATGACCTTCATCTGGTTCAGACGATTGGGAACATGCCTCATGGCTCATATAGAATCAAGCTGAAGACCTGACCATGAATTGGATCAGTCGACTGAGAACATCCCCCATGGCTCATGTAGAGTCAAGCTCAAAACCTGACCATTAATTGGTTCAGTCGATTGGGAACATGCCTCATGGCTCATGTATAGTCAAGCTAAGGACCTGACCATCAATTATTTCAGTCAACTGGGAACATCCCCCATGGCTCATGTAAAGTCAAACTCCAAACCTGACCATTAACTGGTTCAGTCGACTGGGAACATCCCCATGGCTCATTTAGCATCAAGTTGAAGACCTCACCTTCATCTTGTCCAGACGACATTGAAAACTCCCCTGGTCAATTGAACAGTAGTATGGGGATTAACATGACCTTCATCTGGTTCAGTCGATTGGGAACATACCCCATGGCTCATGTAGAATCAAGCTAAAGACCTGACCATCAATTGGATCAGTCAACTGGGAAGAACCCACATGTCTCTTGTAGAGTCAAGCTTAAAACCTGACCATCAATTGGTTCAGTCGATTGGGAACATGCCCCATGGCTCAAATAGAATCAAGCTGAAGACCTCACCATGAATTGGATCAGTCGACTGAGAACATCCCCCATGGCTCATGTAGAGTCAAGCTCAAAACCTGACCATCAATTGGTTCAGTCGATTGGGAACATGCCTCATGGCTCATGTAGAGTCAAGCTGAAGACTTGACCATCAATTGGTTCAGTCGACTGGGAACATCCCACATGGATCATATAGACTCAAACTCCAAACCTGATTATTAACTGGTTCAGTCGACTGGGAACATCCACCATGGCTCATATAGAGTCAAGTTGAAGACCTGGCCTTCATCTGGTTCAGACGACATTGAAAACTCCCCTGGTCATTTGACCCATAGCATGGGGATTAACCTGACCTTCATCTAGGTCAGTTGACTAGGAACATTCCCCATGGTTCTTTTGGAGTTAAGTTGAAGTCCTGGCCTTCAACTACTCCAGACGACATTGAAGACGTCAACATACCAAAATAAGATCTGTAACGATACCCTCGACAAAGTACTCTCCAAGTCAAAGACTCTTTGACTTATGGAGTAGATAACAAACTGTACGGGTCAAATTTGGGCCCAAGGTAAAATCAACTTTTCACTTCGAACCCAACAATAAACAAAGCCCAAGAGTGGTAACCCAGCCCAGAGAATTTAACATTATTGAGTCACAATTAAGCCAGCACCTTAAGGACAACCCTTCTTATTATATACCAACTACTCCCCCTCATTTTCCTAACAGAATGCATATTTTCACATGCTCAGCCTATTTTCATCAAATACATGAGCATGTTGTGGGACTTATGCCAACTAATAAAGTCACTTTTCTCTACCTATAAAATAGCAACACAATTCAAAGTATGGTCATTCAAGTCTAAGTTTTCATACTTGAGCTCTCGAAGCTTCTCACTCCCTAAACACCATCCACCACCTCACGGCAGTCAACAGAAGTCAAGGTAACTTCCGACCTTGTTCTTCCATTATATACAGCTCGTCTTTATACTGACTTGAGCGTTGGAGTGCCTACAGCACCCACCATACCGGTGGGTAATACTCCCCGCTCATTCTACCTTTGTTTTACAGGATCCTAGTGCCCCCCAAACTACAAATTCTCAATTGTGGACCTCGGGCAAAATCCAGCATCCATAAATATCATTGATTTTGTGTGAGATCATCCACAATTTGATGCCATGTATGTCAGAAACCTTTCATGGTCTGGCCTCTAGATGTTCGTTGGACAGAAATATGCAATACTACGTATACTACGCCTGATATAAATCATTTATTCATGTAAGGATATTTCCGGAGAATTAGGTAGGCATGGCGCTTTGCTAGAGGCCAACCTTGTCTTTAAATCGGTAAAACGTAGTACTTGGTACTTACGTGTTCGGATAGTCCGATGACCGAATTTACTGCCAACATATCCGGGGATCTCATGGGTCACTTCCCAAAGATTCACCGATGACGTATGACTCGCACTCTAAATTAATCGGGGATTAATTAGAAGAGAGAGAAAATTAATCTGGGATTAATTACGGAGATATTTTATCTTGGCTAAAATATCAATTAAAGAGAGATAACGATTAATTTGGAATTAATCGATTATTAATATATTCGATATATTAAACGAAATTGGATTTCGACGCGGAATTAAAATTAGATTTTAATTCGGGCGAATGAGTTAATTTAGAATTAATTCGTTAGTGATGTGAATATTAATTATGCTAGGCATGATTATTTAATTAAATTAGATTTAATTACGACGCAACAGAAAATTCGTTAATTTGGAATTAGCAAACCCGAGCCCGAGATTATTTACGAGCGCATTCACATTTCGAATTCGAGTGCGGCACGCAAGTCAAATCAAGCGTCAAATCGCTATTCGCATCTAGCGTCACATCATTCGTCAATCAAGTGATAGATGTCTTTCACTTTGAGTGATTGACACAAGTCACTATTCATGATTGATGGATTGATGTGAGATGATGGAGGTGGTTGGAGCCATTTATGGCTTGACTTTTGAAATCAAAAATTGTATATGGTAAATGATTTTAGAAATAATTTAATCTATTACACTTTTTCATCTCTCTCACACAACTCTCTCTTCCTCTCATCTCTCTCTTCTTCACGCCCATGGAGGGGCAAAAACCTCACTGTTTTTTCTGCAAAAACCGTGAGCAAGGGAAGCCAAGAGTGGGAAATTTGTGGCAAATTTCTTGAGTGCTAGCACACTTACGAGAGATACGATGGTGATAGGGAAGTCCACCCATGAGCCGGGAATCGTTCGACGAAGCTTAGAGCTTGACGAAGGACCAAAACCGAGCCAAAAACAGTGAGGTGATATGCTCACTGCCGTGACCAGTTCAAGAGGCAGAAAATTAATTTGCGTTGCTTGTGCGTCGCTCAACCGATCGATGTGAGTATTCCGCAACTTCTTTGATTTGTATTCGCACTTGATTCATACTTATTATTGATCTTGGGACCTTAATAGAAACCAACAATGGCATCTAGAGCAATGTTTGAGCATGAAAAAGTTTAGGGCTTAAAATTTGGGTAATTTGTATTTGAGCATGATTTGAATTAATTGGATGTTTGAGTATGCTTAATACATGTTTAATTGAAGTTTGATTTGATCAATTTCAAGAAAAATGGTTTGGAATAATTTTTCCCCAAAATCTTAGCTTGGCCGAGAGTTTGATGCCATAATTAGTCTTGGAATTTTGTTTTTTTGATTCATTGGATGAGTTAGAATCATTGGGGAATGTGATTTAATGTCGATTGTGGAATTAATTGGATTGAATTCGAATCGGACACAAATCCCCTCCCTTGGCCGAGACTTTGAGCATGTAATTATGGGTTTGATTTTAATCAAAATGTGTTGGACATGTGATGATGAAAATGAGCATGATTAGTTATGTTAATTAATGTTTTAGAAATGTTAATTGGGTAATTGATTGTGTAATACACTTTAGTGTAATTAAATTGGAAATTGGATTTTTGTGATTTAATTATATTTGGGCCTTAAAATTGGATTTGGGCTTTTAATGTTGTAATTGGGCTTGTTGGCATTTGTTGTACAAAGTTGGGTTTAGGCAAAATTGGTTGGATCCAATTGGGCCCAAAACCACCTCCATAAAGCCCAAATGCGACTAATGGACTTTTAAAATTTAATTGGGCCTAATGGGCCTAAATTGATTTCTGAGCTTATGGGGTAACTCCCGGATTGGATTTTGGTTATTCGGTTTGACCCGAGTTGACCAAAAGTCCACGCCTTAAGAAATTAATTAAAAGCTCATTGGAATTTAATTAAATTGACGTTGGACGTTAATCGGGCTTTGAGACCCGTAACGATTAAATTTGGAATTTAAGTCGTAAAAGGTTTATTATTAAAGTGTAATGTTTAATTTGGAATTAAATATCCAATTAGAATTGAATGCATATTAAATTGGATTTAATTATGTAGTTTAATTTAATTCGAGAATTCGTACTTTGAGTACTTATTCGCAAAACGAGTTTGACTCGAGCAAAATCTAATCGTTGTTTGAACATTGCATGATCACTAATTATCAGATTAATTAATTTGATTAGATTGATTGATAACATGCTTGTGTGAATACATGGTTGTGATGCATGAATAATGTATATCGGATGGATATTAGATGGGTGGGACAATTTTAGAAATTGTTGTAATAAATTTGATTTATTAATTGGACCTGCGTGTCCAGCCTTATACCTCCATATTCTTTGTATTCTCTTCTCACCTATTCCCCTCAATGTAAATGAGGTTTCTTTAGAAGTGTAGTGAAACGGGTAGAAGTAATACATGTGCTAGCGGGAGAGAGAAATGGAGAGATTTGATCTAGGATCATTGTGTAAAGTATCCATCCGCATATCATTATTATTTTACATACGCGCTTTATTATGTGTTTAGAATGCATGTTTAAGGGTGTATGATGATGAGACCTTAACAAAGATAATAAATTGGTTGCCAATTTGCACTCGAAAAACCCTCGCAAAATATTAAGCGTTTTTCCTTCCATTGAGTGATTCTCACTCAAGATCTAAGACTGGCATTGGCTTGTTGGCCAAAGTCAAGGCCTTTGTCCGTCGAGGATGTGTTTGAATCACGAAGGCTTTGTTCCATATTGGTGTCTTTTCCAAGTTGTGGTTTGTTGGCCAAAGTCAAGACCACTTCTTGTCCATCGACATTGATTACGAAGCTTTCCATGGTCAATGAGTCGCGCTTAACTGGGATCACTAAGTTTGTTGTGCCAAAGCCAAGGCTTAGTTGATTCAGAGGAAAAAAGGTTAGGTAATACATTGGATGTATTGGCATATATAAGATATATGTTTCGGACTTGGATGTCCCCATACTGGATCTAGGAATTGGATTGGATCCATTGATCTTAGAGATCTACCTAGTTAATTATCATACAATTTGTTGGCCAAAGTCAAGATTGTGTGATATTTAACGGGATCCTAGCCCACTAGGAAACACGGTTTCCCGAGTACTCGACAGGGGGTTAGAGGCTCGCCGAAAAATAGTGGGAGGCAAGAATTGAATTTGCAATATTCGTTTAATTACTTTCCATACGCGCTCAAAACAAATATCATTCGTCAAAGAAATTAAATGTTAGTTGGACTAATATTTAAATGTTGTTTTTATTAAATAGTTGGACTATATTCAAACTATTCATTTACAGTTGATTTTATAATTGGATTATAGTAATCAATATAATTGATTTTAATCTATTAAAGTATAGTTGATTATATAGTTGGACTATAGTAATCATTATATTAAATAGTACCAAAATCGTTGATTAAATAGTTGGACTATTAAAATCAAGATTAAATTGAAAGATTGACATTTAAAACATAATCCTAAGGAAAATGTATTTAAATGGTTTAATTTTCAAATTGGGAATAATTTCAGGATGGTCCTGGAAGATAATAAGTTATTTTATTTGATAAAATAATATATTAAGCCTAAGCCCGAGTTATGCAAACAGTATAGCATAATCTTTGGAAGATCATACAATGATAACTTTAGTGATTAATCCATTATACTTACCGCAGTAGACTCCTTAATTTTTGAATCAGAACTAAGGATTAGATCCTTAAAGTATGGTAATGAAATTGAAGGATCTTCAAAGAATCTATCCTTAGAATCTTAGAAGTACTAAATTGCAATAATAACTCTTAGAGAATTAATGATTATTCTCAAGGAGATAAAGTCAAAGTTTGCAATTAGGCAAGTAGCGCAAGGCGCACTTTACTTCGATATTCTGGAAGGCCAAGGCTTGGCCAAAGGCTTCTGGAGTGTGAAAAAGGGCAAAGGTAAAATCATTATAATCTTCTGGGAAGATAAAGGACATATCCCAAAATGTCTGCCTAAATGTGGCAAACGGGATTGCGGAAGCGTGACTTTTGAACAAAGCAGACATGAAGGAATTGAAGACGAGCAAGGCTCTGACTTCAAATATGTTTGTCATAAATATATTCACTACTAGTATTAAAATTGGATTTTAAATACTTAGTGTGGAACATAAAATATATATGAATTGATGTTCAGAATCTATTTTGAACAGGATACTGACTTCAATCGAGATTAATCTGTGATTTGGAAACGGGATGAAAGTCGCTGTTTTAATCGTAGATACCTAATTTTAGGAACTACCCTTCGGGTGTGTACCTAAATTTGGAAACTGTTATAATGTAACTAGTTTGACTAGATACATTATCTCTATATCAGTGTTTGACCCGCTGCGGGTGAACCTTTATATTCTAGAACACTAAAGTGTTTTATTATATAAAGATGATATTGAGATAAACACATTAGATGTGAATAACAGAATTTATATTTTGAATATAAATAAATCTCAAACATATAAAATGACAAACAAATAGCTCAAACTGATTTGATCAGATGAAACTTAATCGTGGTTGTCTGGGACACAATTAAACAAGACTCGTATATCCACACTTTTGAAGAGTGGGTACTAGGACTGATTTGATTCTATTCAAATAAAGTCTACGAATCTAGTTTATTGGGCAAAGTGCCTAAAACACTATTTACTTGGTAAAAGTGTAAATGCCACTGATCTGTTAGCCCTAGTTCATAGTGAAGCAAATGGGCCCATGTCTAGCTAGGCTAGATGTGGATATGAATATTTCGTGACCTTTACGGATGTGGCATCGCGTTATGGTTATGTGTTTCTTTTGAAACACAAATCGGAAACTTTTATAGTTTCGACACGAAATAGACAAACAGATCGACTGAAGTATTAAACCGTCACGGTAAAACCGTAATGGAAAATACTTAAGCAATAAGTTTCTTATATACATGAAAGAGTATAGTATTCTTTCAAAGAGGACTCCTCCCAGAACACGTCAACCTGACGGTGTGTCCGAACTGAGTAACCGAATTATGTTAGACATGATAAGGATAATCATGAGTCGCTCTGAGCTACCATTTCCTTCAACGGATAAGCTTTAAACAGTGCAAGAACTTATTTAGAATAAGGTTCCATAAAAATATTTTTGACAGATATCATATTAGATATGAACAGGAAAGAAACTAGGTTTCTCAATCCTGAATATTTGGGTATGCTAGGCATATGTTTGGATGATACCAAACTAGAACCCAAATTGGATAAGTGCCAATTGTAGGTTATCCTAAGGATACCAAAGTATAGTACTTATACATCTCACCAGAGAACAATTAGATTGTTGCTCACCATGCGGTTTTCCTAAGTGGAATACCTATATGCAGTGGTAAGTGGGAGGATAGTAAAACTCGATGAAAATCGGAGTAATACTATTTTTGCACCGATCCTTAATGGAACACAAGAACCGCGTAAGTCGGAGAGAGTCAGAAAATAACCAGGGGTATGGGTTTCTGATCTCACCCCATAAAGATTTCAATCTTATTGAGGTATACCGACTGACTACGTATGAGGAAGTGATACAAGGTATCGACTCCCTATTATGGCAAAGTGTCATGAGCTGAAATGGATTCCATGTATATCAACAAGTTTGGATATTAGTTGATGTACCGCAAGACATTGTGTCTGTTGGTACTATAAGTCTTCAAGGAATACATAGATGGATGGCAACATACCAACGTACTAAGCTAGGCTTGTAGCGGAAATGTATCGTTATCAACATTGTGTTGATTACGATTCAACCTTTTACCTGTTGCCACGGTAAATCCATTTGGATAATGCTTGCTAAAGTTGCGTGTTTCATTTATGAAATATGACAACTTTACGGGAAAATTGCTTTCCTGAAAAGGAAACCTTTCGGAGGATGTTTAAAACATCCTGTTGGTTTTGTCGTACCAAAACTAGCAAACAAGGTTTGCGGGTTATTCGATCCATGTTTGGATTGAAGCAAGCATAGGTTCTTGGAATTATCGTTTTGATGTAATCATAATAGTTTATGATTTAATTCAAAAGGAAATGATTCTTGTGTATATAAGAGGGTTGGTGGGAGCGCACTGACAGTGGCTGTCCTATAAAATAATGATAATATATGTAATTTCTTGGAAATGATATTCCCATAATAATAATCGGTGAAAGCTTGGCTTTTATAAATACTCTCCGAGAAATTGTCCATTGAAAAATGTACAAAACCTAGTGTCTCATACGCTTTGAGCATATGGATTCACAAACAAGCCAATACGAGTGATAGTCACTAGATTGAAGTAAGAACATCCGTTAGTATCTTAGAGAACTAAGGATGCTGTCTTATACTATGGAGTTGGAGAACTTGAAGTGACTGGGATCACTGTAGCAAGTTTCCTAACCGATAAGATGACTATAAGTCGTAAACGGTACTATACATTTTGAATAACGGAACAGTGAGCTGGAAATCTTCCAAGCAAGATGCTGTTACCGTATAAATAACAAATGGGGGTTAATTGCTGCAGCTGAGGCGGCAATAGAAGCCTTCTGGGTCGATAAACGAATCTAATTAGATTAGATATAATTCTGTTAGCAGCTGAGCTAGGCGTCAGCACGGGCTAAAGAATTAATGGTCTCATCAACGATCCAGATACATACTTCGACTATTCATCTGATTCGTTCGGATCATACATCGTGGCGATGTGATGATCGAATAAATCGCATCAGACGATAATCATGCAAATCCGCTGACGAAAGCCTTTTCTCAGCATTTTGAGCCAACCGTACATAGTTCGAGTGTTAGACACTCGAGTGACTGGCTATAGGCCAAGTGGGAGATTGTTAGACAATTATGACCCATAGCGTCACTATTTGTACAGATCATGGTGTTGTTGTACAAATTAACTATGTGACAAAGGAGATTACACTCTTATCATTTGTGATTAGATCACCTAGATGTATAAATGATAGGAGGTCCCTATGATTTGTTCCTGGACTGAGAATGATATGAGACAGTATCAGTCCACGAAGGATAAATCATTAAATATCCCTAGTCAGAGTATTATCGAGATTGGACATCGATAAATACGTAAAAGAATAGTATTACACTTGTGCGCGTTGTGAGGGCACAACGGCATAGTTCTCATATATTTGGGTATAGGATACTCATGCAAGTGTAATAGGAGGTTGTGTTTTACCGATGGTACAGGAAACAGCTTCGCTCTGGATAGACCCCCTCGGAATTCCATTGGTAGTATGACTATATGTCTATGGAAGTCCGAAATCAGGGTATGTGTATTTGGTCTTAACTTGAGACTTGCACCACTAATACTTGCGACAATCAATATACTTTGGTTGCGGTCGTCCAGGGCTTTAACAGGTTCTGTGTACGCCAATGCTGGGTATATTGAGAATCGTAGTGTGTTGGGTGTGATGTCAAGACGGAAGTGTCACTCAAGTCATATGGAGATGATGGTCACGTAGGATACGGTACTAGTACTCTTAAGTACTGCAGTCATCGGGATAAAATGACAAGGTCATATTTATCCGATTTTAGAGACAAGTTACCAGACATCCGACATGTGCTTCGTACGGGGCAGACACAATTCCATCCTCAGGCCTAGCACGTGATCATTTGATACTGGACAGAAATATGCAATACTACGTATACTACGCCTGATATAAATCATTTATTCATGTAAGGATATTTCCGGAGAATTAGGTAGGCATGGCGCTTTGCTAGAGGCCAACCTTGTCTTGTAAATCGGTAAAACGTAGTACTTGGTACTTACGTGTTCGGATAGTCCGATGACCGAATTTACTGCCAACATATCCGGGGATCTCATGGGTCACTTCCCAAAGATTCACCGATGACGTATGACTCGCACTTTAAATTAATCTGGGATTAATTAGAAGAGAGAGAAAATTAATCTGGGATTAATTACGGAGATATTTTATCTTGGCTAAAATATCAATTAAAGAGAGATAACGATTAATTTGGAATTAATCGATTATTAATATATTCGATATATTAAACGAAATTGGATTTCGACGCGGAATTAAAATTAGATTTTAATTCGGGCGAATGAATTAATTTAGAATTAATTCGTTAGTGATGTGAATAGTAATTATGCTAGGCATGATTATTTAATTAAATTAGATTTAATTACGACGCAACAGAAAATTCGTTAATTTGGAATTAGCGAACCCGAGCCCGAGATTATTTACGAGCGCATTCACATTTCGAATTCGAGTGCGGCACGCAAGTCAAATCAAGCGTCAAATCGCTATTCGCATCTAGCATCACATCATTCGTCAATCAAGTGATAGATGTCTTTCACTTTGAGTGATTGACACAAGTCACTATTCATGATTGATTGATTGATGTGAGATGATAAAGGTGGTTGGAGCCATTTATGGCTTGACTTTTGAAATCAAAAATTGTATATGGTAAATGATTTTAGAAATCATTTAATCTATTACACTTTTCATCTCTCTCACAAAACTCTCTCTTCCTCTCATCTCTCTCTTCTTCACGCCCATGGAGGGGCAAAAACCTCACTATTTTTTCTGCAAAAACCGTGAGCAAGGGAAGCCAAGAGTAGGAAATTTATGGCAAATTTCTTGAGTTGTAGCACACTTACGAGACATACGAAGGTGATAGGGAAGTCCACCCATGAGCCGGGAATCGTTCGACGAAGCTTGGAGCTTGACGAAGGACCAAAACCGAGCCAAAAACAATGAGGTGATCTGCTCACTGCCGTGATCAGTTCAAGAGGCAGAAAATTAATTTTCGTTACTTGCCGCGTCACTCAACCGATCGATGTGAGTATTCCGCAACTTCTTCGATTTGTATTCACACTTGATTCATGCTTATTATTGATCTTGGGACCTTAATAGAAACCAACAATGTTTTGGATTCAAAATTTACGCAAGTGCGTATTTAGAATAAATTTATATTTTTTTAAAAATATTTGATATTTTGAAAAACTTGATTTTTATTCTATAACATGTGTTGATGTTGGTTTTGATGTTAAAAATTAATTTGGCGTTTTAAGGCGGTTTTTGAAGTGTTTAGGGAAGATCGGAAGAAATTATGGTAAAATACCCTAATTCCTTCTACTCTCTTTCCAGAGAACTGAAGGTAATAAATAAATATATATATATATATATATATGGTTTGTGCACACGTGCACTGTAGCATGTGCATCACGCACTACGCGCACTCGATCTTATTTTTCCCTGTCTCCGAGTTTTCGGATTCCGATTCGCCCCGATTTTTTCCTATACACTCGTAATAGAATATAGTATTTCATTAAATTTACACCCATGTTTGATATTTATGGGTTAGACCCACTTCTGTTGTGCGGGGCACCGATCCAACCATAGAGGTCCCACATCCTCCCCAACAGGTTTTCCGTTTGATGCTCCTATGTTGCCACCTTCTTTACCAGACTGTCAGCCCTGCCATTCAGTTCTCTCTTGATTGGCTCTTACCTTAGCCCTTGTCAACTTCTCTAATGTTTTAATCACCCTCCGTACATACTCACGGATTATAAGGTCCTTAGCCTCAAATCTCCCATCTAGATTCCCCAACACCAATTCAGAGTCGAGGTTCACCTTTAATACCTTCACTCCTAACATGGCAGCCACTTCCAGTCCATGTATCAAAGCTTTGTATTATGCCTCGTTATTAGTGGAAATGTCTGAAAGTTTGAGAGCTTCTTCTATGATTACCCATGAGTCTGACTCGAGTACAACTCCAAGCCCAGCTCCCCGTCTGTTTACAGCTCCGTCAGTGTGTAGTGTCCATTGAATAATTTTGCGAGTAGAGTTAACTAGTCTTTTTCAATTGGTTTGAAACTCTAAATTTCAACTAGAAAATCTGCTACTGCATGTCCTTTCCTTGATGTCTTCGGCGCATAATGGATGTCATATATCCTCACCTCGATTTCCCACTTGGTGAGTCTCCCTAGCAGCTATGGATTCGGCAGTAACTACCTGATTGGATAATTGGTCACCACAATTATGGTATAGGACTTGAAATAATGTCGTAACTTCTTCTTTGCAGTTATTAGGGCTGACACCATCTTCTTAATCATGTTGTACCAAGTATCTGCATCTGATAGCATCATACTTATGTAATACACGAGTTGTTTCATTTTATTTTCTTCTCTAACTAATATCGCGATCACTGCTACTTCTAACATGGCCAGCTATAAATATATGTCTTCCTCTTCTATTGGTGCTGCAAGTGTGGGGGCTCTACTAATATATGTATTGATCTCTTGCAGGGCCTGAATATGTTCTTCTCCTCATGCAAGTGTCATTGACTTCCTGATGCTGTTAAAGAATTGCTTACATTTGTCAGACATTTTGGACATGAATCGACTCAGGGCTACTATCTTTTTTTTGCCAGACTCTGAACCTCAATGACTTTTTGGGGCTCTTTAATCACCGATTTGGTTTGGAGCTGAGTCGGGCTTGCCTGGATCCCCCTCATGCTCATAATGAGGCCCAAGAACTGCCCTGTTGATACCCCCGAATGCACATTTCATGGGGTTAAGCTTCATTTGGTATCTCCTGAATACAGCAAAGTAGTCATCCACATCTTGAACATGGTCAGATGTTGTTTTACTCTTTATTACCAAGTCGTCTATATAGGCCTCAATTGTTCGTCCGATCGGGCCTTGGAATATCTTATTATTCAACCTCTGATAAGTTACTCCTGTATTTTTTAAACTGAAGGACATCACTTTATAGAAAAATAGCCCTCTTTCGGTGACGAATGCAGTGTGTATCCTATCATTTTCATTCTTCTGGATCTGGTTTTATCTTGAATACGCATCCAGGAAGTTCATCCTTTCATAACTTGTAGTGGTGTCTGCTGGAAGGCATTGTTAAGGTTGGTAAGGGGTAGTTATCATTTGGGCAGACGTTATTAATGTTGGTAAATTCGATACAAACTCTCTATTTATAATTCTTCTTAGCTACCACAACCGTATGTGATAGCCATTAGGGGTATTGGCAAGGTTCTATGACCCATACTTTTAGGAGTCTATCCACTTCCTCAATAATGAACATGTTTCTTTCAAGGGCGAATCACCTTTGTTTCTGCTTGATTGGTGGAAACTTCGAATCAATATTGAGGCACTGAGTTACATTGGCAGGGTCTACTCATGTCATGTCTCTATGCGTCCATGCGAATACGTCTTTGTTTCTCCTGAACATCTCCACTATCTCCTTCTTCTCCTCGGCTGACAACTAGGCTTCTATCAGTACCTTATTCTCTGGTTCTGATTTATCTAAAACCACCTCTTCTAGGTTCTCAATGATAGTTTTTGGCCTATGTGGCTCATCTTCTAGGTGTTTCAAATAGGCTGATAGGTAATCCTATAATTGCTATTTTTCAGCCCCTACTGGCTCACTCTCGTATTGTTGAATATTAACATTGGTTTTAAGATGGGTGAGATGAGGTGATGATCTAACCCCATCCTCTCGAACACTTTCCAGAATATGATGTCAGAGTTGCTTCCTCTGTCTAATAGGATGCATGACATTATCACATCTATTATGCGTAGTTTAATTATCAGATGATCTGAATGTGTTGGTTTTAACATATCCATATCTCTGTCTATGAATTAGATAAGTGCTGAGTAGGTAGATGGTCTTGCTCCCAACCTGATACAGTTCAAAGGAAATCTTAAGACCCTCATCCGATCTTATTTTTCTATGAGCCGATGCTCCAACCTGCGCTGTTTCCCATGCCATTCTTCAGGCATGTCCACCATTACATATGAGACATGTGTCATCCCCCAACACCTTCTGAGGTGTTTTCATCGTGGTTCTCTTCTAGTCGTCATTCCTCGTGAAAGACTTTAACGGCGACTCCTTCATTTCCTTTCATTTATCTTTACTGGGGCCAACCCCTTTGGATTTGGGCTTTGAATGTCTAGTTTTCTATTTATATGACTTGCAGTTGTTCTTGGAACTGCTTTCTCGTGGCCTGCATCTGGTCCTCCATTTGTTTCATCATCTTATTGATTGACGAGATGTCCATCATAGGTATCAGACAGTTGGATATTTCTTCCTCCTAGTGAGCATTAGATGCAGAGATCCTAGACTCCTTATTCCTTAGGGTCATTCTTGTTTATTTGAGTGAAATTTCTTGGATTTTATTATTACAGAAAATCGTAAACACAGCTTTTCATTTCGACTTCCCCATAGACGGTGCTAATTATTTGTGCAATTAACTTAACAAACAATAAGATCAAATGAAAAACACATAAAGACTGATCATAAATGCTCTTATTATTGCTTGGTTATCCAAAAAATCAATCCATTATTCTAGGGTTTCTCTCCTTATTTATAATATCTCATCACAAGGAAAATAAACTGACAGCGGTTACATTCCATTCACGTTTTCCATTAACTGGCTCACTCCCTACAATCCCGGAACTTCCCTATTCTAGATGATTCTCCAACTTAAAGAAATAAAAAGTAATTATTAGGCTACCTGATTTCTTGTTCAGAGGATTGAAGTCATTAAAGAACTGATATCTCGGCCTTAATCTTCGCATAAGTTTTGCTTGCCTTTCCGGAGGGGGCCCGAGGCGGAGACCTTACTAAATGGCCTTGAATCCAGATTATAAACGGAGGTCCTGGTTTCAAACCCTAAAAGAAGTTTCTAGATCAAACCCTGGAGACGAGCCTTCGAAACTAGACACTGGCAGGAGGTCAGGTACTCAGACTTTAAGGAGACACTAAGATCTTGTCCTGACAGTAACTCTGAATCTCCTTTGGAGTATGTTTGGTCACATATCATGCACTTGATTTCTCCCCAAACACTAGTAAGAGTCAATAAAATTTTATAGTAGACCTATTAATAAATTTAGGACAATACTTAGAAATTAATATTAGTAATACAAACAACGTAATAAATAATTTAGCACATCTTTTAGGAAATGGTAATATTAACACCCTTAGAAATAATTTAGATTTTATAAAAGAACTTTTATCATATTTTACTAGTCAAATTAAAAAAATTCCCTAATAAGAAAGAAATTTTAGAATTAGCACAATTGATAAATACTAAAACTCATAAACATATAGAAATAGAAATTATAGAACTTGTAGAAACCTTGGAAAAGAAGTTAATATAGTTAAAGAGATATAGAACTGTAACATCTACAATCCAGCGATGCTACCGGCAGGGAATAGACTGTTCTGTTTCCCTGAGCCTCTGACTTCCTGACAATGCTAAACTCATTTCATGTATAATCTCATGCACGGGACCGTTGTCCAACTTAACATCATAAATGCATAATATTTTTCAACTAAATACTCAAATTAACTACATATCTCAACTTTAGTAATGAACACTTATAACTCTTTACATTTGTATTCTTTACTAAACAAACTATTTGATACATGATATTTTCTGACACTGATTGAACCGAACTCTGACTCGACCTGGTGGACCAAAACCTCTAGTGACTGCCATCAGTATCCATCCTCTCGAGCTCGTCCTCCGGGAATACCTGTAAAATAGAGAAATTGAGAGTGGGGGGTTAGGCTATTTGAACGATCTAAATGAGTGGACGATTTAAAACAAAAACTAAAATACTATTATGAAAATACTTGGTTCTAAAACCAAAATCCTCTCAGGAAACAATCTTATATTAAAACTCATTTCTTGTCTGAAAACTCTTTTGTAAAACTTTTCTTTTCTGAAAGTCTCTTATAAAACTGTTGTTTCTGAAAACTTTATTTTCTTGAAAACTTCTCTCTGGAAACTATCTCTGAAATCTGTATCTGAAAACTGATATCTGTCTCTGAAAACCTGGCGTGTGAGGGCGTTATGCATCACTGTCCCCCCACACGCCCAAACTAGTGAACTTGGGATGTTACGTATCACTGTCCCCCAACCCACTGAACTAGAGCGAAGAGTGCAAATCCATGACATTGGGGCATTACGTATCTTTGTCCCCCAAAGCATGCCAATACATGTCCCTAAACTAGAGTCAATAGTACGGATCCATGCTACTATCTGACCCTGAAACTAGGATCTGGGGGCATCTATCATCCCTAGTCCTGAACTAGAATCTGGGGGCGTTACTGTTGGGGTTTTATGGCGGAATATCGGTAACGCAGCGGAAACGTGGAAAATCAAAATTTTCCGATTTCAAATTTTTTCTCGAATCAATTAAATAAACTTATTTATTTAATTATCCAATTATCAAATTCTGAAAAAACTACACAAGAGATCAAATTTCTTGGTAATTACTGAGATGCCC
>SKCR01029508.1:0-92974 GCA_019454045.1 Zanthoxylum bungeanum | reverse complement strand
GGTGAAGTTGAAAGGTACATCCTTCTCCAGAAGATTGCAAAGAGGTTGTGCAATTTTGGAAAAGTCTTTGATAAATCTCCTGTAAAAACCTTGCATGTCCAAGAAAACTTCGAATACTTTTTACTGATGTTGGTGGAGGTAGTTTTTCAATTGTCTCTATCTTTGCTTTTTTTACCTCAATCCCCTTTTGTGAGATCCGATGTCCAAGAACAATGCCTTCTTGTACCATGAAGTGACATTTCTCCCAGTTGAGTACCAGGTTTGTATCTTCGCACCTTTGTAACACATGTTCCAAATTTTGCAAACAATGGTCAAAAGAATCTCCAAACACAGAAAAGTCATCCATAAAAAACCTCCATACTCTGCTCCAGCATGTCTGAGAAGATAGCCAACATGCAACGCTGAAATGTAGCAGGGGCATTACATAATCCAAATGGCATCCTGCGGAAAGCAAAAGTACCATAGGGACATGTAAAGGTAGTTTTCTCCTGGTCTTCTAGTGCGATGGAAATCTGATTGTACCCTGAATATCCGTCCAGAAAGCAATAGAACTCATGTCATGCCAGTCTGTCTAACATCTGGTCAATGAATGGTAGTGGAAAATGGTCTTTTCTCGTGGCTTTGTTCAATTTCCTATAGTCCATGCATACTCTCCATCCAGTCACTGTTCTTGTTGGGATTAGCTCGTTCTTTTCATTGGTAACCATAGTAATTCCTCATTTCTTCGGCACACACTGCATAGGACTTACCCAACTGCTGTCTGAGATGAGGTAAATGATGCCAGCATCTAACCATTTGATAATTTCTTTCTTTACGACTTCCTTCATGATTGGATTAAATCTCTGTTGATGCTCCACTGTGTGTTTGTACTCATCGTTCATCAGAATCTTGTGCATGCAAAATGATGGACTAATGCCTCGAATGTCTGCTATAGTCCAGCCAATGGCTTTTTTGTGCTCTCGTAACACTCTCAGTAGTTTTTCTTCCTGCTCCAATGTTAGCGAAGATGAAATAATAACAGGTAATTCAGAAGAGTTTCCAAGAAATGCATACCTGAGATGACTCGGAAGTAACTTTAGCTCCAACTGTGGTGGTTCTTCAATCGAAGGCTTGATTTGATCTTTCTTTGGCAGGTCCAAGCTTTCAACTGGTGGTGTTGCTTTGAATCGGAATGGTTTTTCAAGGTAGTTGATATATTCCAGGATTTCAGCATCTAGCTCGCTGTCAGTCATGTTGGTGATGCAAGCTTCAAGTGTATCTGTAGGATTTGGCTTAGTATTTTGAACGATACTATCAACAACATCAACTCTGAAGCATTCTTCTTCATTTTCATCACTCGGGAATTTCATGGCTTTGAAAACATTAAAGGTCAATTCTTGGTCCTGCACTTTCATGGTCAGTTCTCCTTTTTGCACACCAATCACAGTTTTACCTGTAGCCAAGAATGGTCTCCCAAGAATGATAGGTATTTCTTTGTCTTCTTCCATGTCAAGGATGATGAAATATGCGGGGAGAATTAGTTTGTCTACTTTGACCAGCACATCTTCAACAACACCTCTTGGAAATGCGAGTGTCCGGTCAGCAAGTTGTAATGAAACTGAGGTAGGCATTGCTTCTCCAATCTGTAGTTTCCTGTAAATAGAAAAAAGGCATCAAATTAACATTGGCTCCTAAATCACATAAAGCCTTACCGATGTAATGTTCTCCAATGGTGCATGGGACAGTGAAACTACCAGGATCTTTCAACTTCGGGGGAAGTTTCCTCTGAATGATGGCGCTGCATTCTTCCGTTAATGCTACTGTTTCGTAGTCTCCCAATCTCTGTTTTCGTGAAAGAATGTCTTTCATGAATTTGACATAACTGGGCATTTCTTCCAAGGCTTCTGCAAATGGAATGTTGATGTGAAGCTTTTTGAACACCTCCAGGAATCGAGCAAACTGCTTGTCCAGTTTGTTTTTCTGAAGTCGTTGAGGAAAAGGTGGAGGTGGAATGATCTGTTCTTTTCCTTCCTTTGCTTCTGGAACTGTATCTTTTGGAACTTCCTCATTTGTTGCCTTGATTCCAACATCTTTGTTGATCTCAGTACCACTTTTTAAGGTAATGGCTTGACATTGCTCATTCCCCTCGGTTCCTGGATTTGGTTCTGTGTTGCTGGGAAGATTACCAGGCGGTCTGTAACTCTGAGCATTAGCCAGTTGTCCGATTTTATTCTCCAGTGCTTTGATGGAAGCTGATTGGCTCTGAAAGATAGCATCGTATTTTTTAACTGAGCCAGCACTTCTGCTATTCATGGTTCATTTGCTGCTCCTGGCTTTTGTTCTGTTGCTGGAATCCAGGTGGTGGATAGTTCTGTTGTTGGAATCCAGGTGGTGGGTTGTTCTTTTGCCCTGAATTGTTGCTCCATGAAAAATTAGGATGATTCCTCCACCCTGGGTTGTAGGTGTTGGAATATGGATTGTTCCTATGTCTGTTGAAATTGTTGACATAATTCACCGTCTCTTCAAGTTGGTTCGATTCTGGTGCTCCTCCATATGGTAAACTTGTGGATCCAGTGGTAAGAGTCTCCATGAATTTGCATATCTGATCTAGCTTGGCGTTGACTGCTGTATTGGCTCCACTTTCATAAATTCCTGCAATTCTTTGGATCATGCTCATTTCTGTTGGCCACAAGGAATTGTTGTTGACCATTTCTTCGATTAGTTCCCAGGCTTGATCTTCTCCTTTCGCCATTAAAGCTCCTCCAGCAGCAGCATCGATTGTGGTTCTCATTATTCCAGATAGTCCATTATAGAATGTTTGGACTTGAAGCCATTTTGGAATCTCATGGTGAGGACATTTCCGGAGCAAATCTTTGTACCTTTCCCAAGCTTCGTAAAGAGTTTCTGAATCTTGTTGTACAAAAGATGTGATGTCATTCCTCAGCTTTCCGGTTCTGGCTGGTGGAAAGTACTTTGCAAGAAATTTGGTGGCTAAAGTGTTCCAAGTTGTGATAGAACCTGCTGGTAGTGAATGTAGCCAAGCTTTAGCTCTGTCCTTCAATGAGTCTGGGAAAACACACAATCTCATTGCTTCTCCAGCTTCTCGGTTGTAATTGAAAGTACCGCAAACTTCCAGGAAGTTGCTGATGTGGGCATTAGGATCTTCAGTTGCATTTCCCCCAAACTGAACTGACTGCTGAATCATCTGAATGCAAGTTTTGATGTCACCTGCATTTGTGGTAAGGGAGGAAGTACAATACATGAAATGAGTCTGTCAACCACAGAAATGGTTCTGTCTCGAATAGGAATTGGTGGTGCAACCTCCAAAGGTTCAGGTTCATGTTGACTAAAGCTTCTTGGACTTCTCGTCTTTCCCTTCTCAACTGTCTAATGGTTCTTTCAATTTCCGGGTCAAGCGGTCGAAGTTCAAAGCTTCTGGTTCGTCTCATGAAGTTTATGAGAACCTGAAACACAAGAAAAACAAAAACAATAAGTAAAAAGAAATTAGATACAATAACGTATCTAACCCTAAAACTAATAGTGAAAGATAATAAGTCCCCGGCAACGGCGCCAAAAACTTGATCGGCGTAAACACACATGTATAACGCAAGCGTACGTATCGTTCAAGTAGTATAAAAAGTATCGATCCCACGAGGACTTAATATCTAAGCTATTAATTTTATGAGGTCAAATGATTACTAGTATCTAACAGGTTGATTGATTGATTTGAAATGGTGACGATTCTAAATTAAAAGCAAGTAAATAAAACTGTTCGAAAGTAGGTTTTAAGAAAATTCAATATTAAAAACTATCTAGGGTTGTGATTTATTCCAATATTATTTAAAGATGAAGTGGTTATCATATAGTTGGGTAATATATTGATTTATTAACCTGGAACACTAAATTATGTAAAAGCCTTTTCCGATGGTCAATTACAAATACCTAGTATAATCCAATTGAATCATATGTCTATGTCAACCAAATTACATAGATTAATTAAGATTAAGTTCCAACTTGGCTACCCCCGCCCGACAGGTATATTCCTATCATGTAAGGAAATCTATTAAAGGGTTATCTATCCTCAAGGAAGATCGTGGGCTATTGAGTCTAAGGTCTTAAACTTAAAATCCCTATGTCTAGTTCATTTTAAGTTTACCTAGTCAATTTTATTAGTGGCCAGTTAATAAAAAGCATTAAGATTAAGACTCAATAAATAAATCTTTATATTACCCAAACTATAATCTAACCCCTTATAAACCGGTGATATTAAAAGTCATCACAACCCCGATAACTAATTTAGTTACAACACATAACTAGGGCTAGTAAAATAAAAGACATAAAGTAAACATGCCAAAAGTAAAATGCGGTAAAGTAGAAATTGAAAAGTAAAATAAAATAAAATGAAATGCTAAGGTAAAAGGAATTTAACTCTATATTTACTATTTTAGATATCTCCCATAAATAATATATAAACTTGTGATAATATTACCAACCAACCATATAGGCGGTAACCTGATTAAGTCAAATTAAGTCTAACCAGCCATTAAGGCGGTAATATTTGTCCATAATCCAGCCATAAAGGCGGAACCAAAATAAACCATCCATAAAGGCGAAACAAAATAAAATTACCAACCGACCAATCTGGCGGTATCCTTGATTTGTCAGGTTTAAACCAGATTAAAATGAATTACCAACCGACCAATATGGCGGTATCCTTTTTAAGTCAAATTTTAAATAGTGAATTTATTATTTTTAAGGGAGATTAATCTAAATAGTTTAGTAAAAGAATTACCTTTCACCTTAGCAGGGGGAAGTTACCTCCTCATGGTAAATAGTAAAAACTGTAAAAAGTAAAGAAAGTAAAACACTATTATTACAAAAAGTAATTAAAATTAATTACAAAACTTAAATTAAAAGAAACTAGAGAGAGAAACTCCCTATTTACATCAAAGAAATGAGAGAGAATGGTACAACTGAAACTGAAACGTCGAGCTGAATTTACAGGCATCAGTGGGGTTTGAGAGTCGCGACGCCAAGCCAGCGTCGTGACGCTAAGCCAGCGTCGTGACGCTGGAACAGTTAGGTGTGGCATGTCCTGGTGATGACACGTGGCAATTCAGATAAGAAGATAAGGCGACACGTGGCAAGGCGGCTGAGAGCTCAATTATTATGCTGACGTGGCATGACGTGGCAGTGACATGGCAAAAGGGAGTGTCGGCACCGTAGGATTGTGACACGTGGCACGTGGTGATTGGTTTATGATGACGTGGCGAGGACATGGCACTTTGACTCGGTCATCTGGAGATGTGGACGCTGATGTGGAGTGACACGTGGCACACGTGGCAATGGTGATTGTCGGCACCGTAGGATGATGACACGTGGCACGGTGCACGTTAGCATATCGACTGTGATGGTGACACGTGGCACGGCGCACGTTAGAAAAGTCAAACTTCTCAAATTCAGACCCGTTGACCCGGCGCACGTTAGCAGCTCTGGTGCATGTTAGGCGTCGTGACGTGCATAAATTACCAAAATGCCCCTTTTTCCAATTTTCACTTTTTTGCTCCAAATCACCTCCAGAATGTCCTGAAACTTTATTTATCTACAAAATAACACAAAACACATCAAAATATTCACAAAACTCAAGAAACTATACAAAATATTAGATTAAATGAGTGTGAAATAGTGATAGATTTACCATTCATCAGTCTAACCCATGGATATCAAGTATTGGTATAATTTTAAATCATTTAATGATATACTATATTCCATTACGAGTGTATAAGAAAAATATGGGACTGAATCGGAGTTCGGAAGCTCCCGAACGAAGCAAAACAAAAACTGAGCGCATCAAGCGCATGTCGCGCGTGTACCACACGCACTATAGTGCGTGCGCGCGCACTATGGCAATCAGGTCATGAAGCCTCTTTTTTTTTCATTTCATTTGTTGCACAGCTCTCTGGATTCCAGAGAGCTGATGCAATCAGGGTCTATTACCCTAATTGCTTCTGGTCTTCCCTAAACTCCTTAAAAACACCCAAAATTAATTTTTAATTTCAAAACCAATATTAACAAATGTTTTAGAATAAAATCAAGTTTTTCAAAATATCAATTATTTTTCCAAAAACATAAATTTATTCTAAATACGCATTTGCGTAAATTTTGAATCCAATAAACAAACCATTTTAGAATCCCAATTAGAAATGTCTCGTGAATAATTCTAGTCCACCTAAAGGTGGTCAAGTGAATCTAGAATGGTAGCCATAGCTCTAAGCTTTAATTTAGAGTTCTAAACTCTTATTAATTGTTCCATGTCCAACATGAACATCTTTGACCTAATTATAAGCATATTGTGTTTATACTTCTAAAGTATCCTAACATAATTAATTAGTCTTATTCAACATTAAGTTATGTGATCATGAATCTAATACACAAATAAACATAGCTTTGGAGAAGATCAAACATTACCTAGTAATCTTGATGCAAGATCCAATCTACTTCTCCTTTGTTGAAATTGTTGGAGAACCTCCAAGGTGTGCAATCTTGTTTCAAATGCTTCCAAGCTTCACTTCAAGATCCATCTTGATTTCTCCTAGATGAAATATGTAGAGACCTCACAAGCTTCTCTAAACACTTTTCTAACTTAGGCTAATCTCTCAAAGATTTGCTTTATGTTTGTTATGAACTTGTAATTAAAACCTTCCTAAAGCTTGCTATTTATAGCAAAACTTAGGCAATTTTTAATTAATAAATTGTAATCAACTTTTAAGTGGGCTTAATCTAATTTATCCAAATTTGTATAATTAGGTGTGACTAATCTCCATTGTCTCCCACTTAGATTTAATCCAATTAAATCAAGCCAAGGATTAGGAAATGGATTAGTTAAATATTTGCCACCCTTATTTAATTAATCCAATGAAATCAAGCCAAAACCACCTATTATTACATACTTACAATTACCATAATATCCTCAAATGGTAGAGATAATTATGATTTTACAATTAAGCCCTTGTGTAATATTGAATTAATCCAATTATCCAATTAGGTCAAAGTAAATAATCAATGTTATCCAATAACACTTGATTATCTTAGTTGATAATTATAATATCGAATATTATCTTTTATAAAAAATAATTGGCTACCCAAGTACTCAACAAGTACAATTCATATTGGGATTCTCTATGTTCAGACACGTTTGTCATATAAGCCTAGCTAATATGTACACAATTCGGCCACCTCTGAATTCGCGAAGGACACGAACGACCTTTCTGAACTATATAAGTCAAGGTCATCACATATGTTTAACAATCCCTCCGCTGTAGGCTATCTGAGTTGTGCTTAGGAAACATATAATATACCGTCAAGTTTCCAAGACACACAATCTCATGTCGACATGTCCACGATTCTTCATAACTGATGCGATTCACCCTAGGTGATCGACTTTGGCCAAAGATTTAAGAATCGTGACTTTACTCACATGGATACATGAACCTCTTATGGTACACATACGGGCCGACGGATCCTATCTTGCTTCACATTTGATTACTGAGTGCATCGGTCCATACCCAACGAACATCTAGAGGCCAGACCATGAAAGGTTTCTGACATACATGGTGTCTAAGTGTGGAGGATCTCACATAAAATCAATGATATCCTATAGTAAAAGGATTACATATGCTACTCGACTCGAGGAGATTCCTATTGACGGTTGTGTGTACATCCAACTATTAGGAATCACCTGTGAGTCATTCGGTATTCGCTCCAACGAATACCCACATGTCTATACAAGTTTCCAAAACTCATGGTACATCGTGTTAAACCATTGGAACTCCAATTCCAATATACGACATGTGCTAGTCTTATAGGTTATAGGAATTTGACTGTATTCCAAAACCAGCGACTAGGAATATTTACTTTAAGAATAGTTTACACCTAGTGTCAAAACTACTCTATGTCATTCTTAGCATATCTATTCATCAATTTAATACGCATAATGAAAATACCATTAATGAGGTATGAAATGAAAAATGTAGTTATTTTATTAATAAATAATAAAATATACAAATCGGATTGGAACTCCAAGCACCAACTCCATCAAAAGGTCTACCAAAATTGGAGAATCGCTTGTTTCTAATAGCGACGACCTTAGAATGAGCGGGCTTGGTCCTTGAAGGCCCTCAAATGGTCTTTCTATTCTGGCCATAAAACTTTCTATTTCTCAATGTACAGGGTACTGTCAGACTGGCCATAGCGTTGGTCAAAGCTTGTAGTTGCTCAGTAATCTTGGTGATGTTGGTCTCCAATTGATCCATGCAGGAACCTTCGCTGTCTGGTGCATCCATGGTTGTTAATCTTTTCTTGACAAGTCTTCCTTCTTCTCTAACCCAACGGATATCTATGATGGCTGTTAAAACAAAGGGTTAGCATGATGCGTGTATGCATGAGATGCATGTGGTTATCAAAACAACATATATCCTTCCGGCCTTATTCCTCCCACACTCACGGTAAGTCCATCTCTGTCCTAGGTATGTCTTATTTCATGCACCAATGTGGGGTACACAAAATCATTCTCTCCTACGCTACAGGGGTAAACCTTAGCTACCTCAGTCCCTTTCTATCGGTAAAAGACAAATACCGCACATTTACAATATTGACTAAGCCTATTATGGGGATCGTGTCATTGTCTAGAAATGATGAATTGGGCCTTCGGTAATCATTGTTGTGGGGATGGACTTGGAGATATCCAAAAGTATACAAATATGTCATAACAAGGAGTATCCTTCCTGGATGAAAGCCAGTGCGGATATCAGACTCATGCATTTGGCATATTCGGATCATGTTTGGACCTTCTAAGCCCATCAAGGTTTTTATACAAGTTGGCCCATTATTATTTTAAAGTATTCAATCAGATTATCGCCAGGTGCAAACTTGTCCCAGTTGAAAAGGCACAATAGGTTTACACTTTTGCGATAAGATGGCTAAAAAACTTCAAATGATAGGGGGCCTGAACACAAGGTGGCCTATCGTCATTTTGAAAATTTTTGGCCTAATCATCACAAGATACAAACTTGTCCCAATTTAAATGGCCCAACAAGTTCATATCATATGACGAGAGGTCCAAATGGATCCAAATGACAATGGTCCCAAACACAAGCATAGCGGTAGCCTTTAGAGGATATATAATTATGGTTCATATGTGGGCTTATAAGGGTATGAATAGAGTCTCCCACCGACGAAGGGTTGCTCACAACTAGGTCTCCCTACTCAAGAGTTCGAGCGAACAAGTGAGCGCGCTTTTTTTATACCATAAGGTACGTGCCAACTAGTGCTGGTCATCACATAACGATCCGCCGTCTTGAGTGAAAGCGACTTCACGATACATGACGCCATCGGGGTAAAAAGGGTATGCAAGATATATGAGACTTGGATAACCAAAGCCAAAACCACGGACACTATAAGACATTATTTCGGGGCCGATTCTATATCCCCATTGGAGTCGCCATCTGTAGGAGTGAAGTGGGTTTACCGCTATGCCTATGATGCTCGACGACCATGACACTATTGGGCTCGAAGCCCGTAGAGAGTACGGAGTAGCCCGCGGGGGACTAAACCAGAGAAAAAATAAGTCACCATCCAGTGTGAACTGGGAAAATATTTAAGGCCGCACTCACCCATCGCAAGGGAAGACCTCAAACCGTTGGGTTCGGAATGGTCCCTTACTTATGCCAGTATAATGGACGGGTTCACACAATGGTATAGCCAAGTCTTATGTAGTTCATGCAAGATAATTCAAATAAACACACATTTGCCACCCATAAACATTAATATAAATAAAAGCATATTAAATAAAGGAATACAATAATGAAAATTATAATAATAATCAAAAGCAGAAAAAAGAAAAAACGTCGATAGTAAATGCAAATAATTAATCCCACGCGCATAATGCAAAATAAATAACTAAAGGGGTAAATATGCATGAAATATAAAGAAAGAGGTCGTCCAGTGTGTGCGCGTTCGTGTAACGTTCGTAAATACGTTCGAACGAAGTGTTCTAGAGAGTTCACATTCGTGTAGAGTTCGAGAAAAAGTTCGAATGGAGTGAGGCAGAAGGCTTGCGTTCGAGTTGCGTTTGAAAACGCGTTCGAACGTTCTACGAAAATAGCATCAATAATGACATAAACACGCATACATGGATATTTCCCGAGCGGCACGTGGAGTTGTATCACAAGCATAGACCTCACTACCGTCCATTCGGATTCAGCTACAGAATTTATGTATGGGTTTCCATCCGATATACCGCAAGGGATAACACACACAATCATTAATATAATGTAAACGGACATGAAAGTAGATGCAAAATAACATAAACAAAAGTAAAAGCGAAACGATAAGATAACGATTTATGCGAGTAAATAAATAGAAAAGAAAATAAATAACAAGATAAATGTGAAATAATAAATAACAATAAATTGACAGAAAGATAAATAAAAAAAAAGTAAATAAATATAAAAAAGAGATAAACAATAAAATGCTAAAGACAGAAAAATGTGACCAAAAGATTTGGCCATCTTTGATATAGGACCTCGCATACCCGGTTGGACGTATTTCACGTCCAACCAGACATGCTGCATCCAGAACAACAAAATAAATATAGTAAAGGGTGCCCTCAGGTCTTACCTTTTAAGTCACTTTCTCGGAAGTACGTTTGGTTGTCGCCGGAAAGATTTAAGCTGGTTTGCTGTTTTCTAGTTCGTTGTTTCACTCGCTATTTTGGGCTGTTGTTTGTGCGATTTTAGGCTGTTGTTTTCTTCACTGTTTTTGTTGTTTTCTTCACTATTTTTGGGGCTATTTTGCTGCTGTTTTTTATTTTTTAAGGACCGTTTTAGCTGGTTTCGGTGGTTTTTTTAGGTACTATTTTGGGTTATTTTTGCTATTTTGGTTTCGGTTGTTTGGGGCTAGTTTTGTGTCTTGGTTCACGCAGGTTGGTTCCACATCAAGGTTGCTCACGTTTCTGGTCTGCTTCACGTTCATGGTTGGTTGGTAGAGGGCTGTTTGGGTTTGGTTTGTTGCTTTGTTCGGTGAGACTGTTTGTTTATTTATTGTTTTATCGGTCAATGGTGCTTGGTTGAAGTCGGTGGGGGCTGCTTATTTTTTTTTGTGTTGTGTCGTGTGTTGTAGTTTGTTTTGGTGGCTTCTTTGGGTTGTCTCGGTCTTGGCGATTTTCTGTGATGGTTTTTTTGTTTCTTTTGTTTTTAGCTGTTTATTATTGTCGGTGGGGGGCTTTAGGGTCTGTGTTTTGTTGTGGTGTGCTCACGGCTTGCTGGTTGAAGGATTATTTGTTTTTTTATTTTTTTGTGTCGTGCCTGAATCTTGAAAGAGTCCCCCCTCTAGGGTTTGGTCAAGCCTCCTTTTTATAATGTTAAGGGATCTCCCAATTATAGAAATAAATCAAATAAATATGTGAGATATTTTCCTAATTTATTTTGGAAACAAAATCTCTAAATTTGGTGAGGATGAGATTTCATATCTTGTTAAATTGGAAGGTGATTTGAGGGATTTTTGACATGTGTTTTGCATTGGATTTCTTTTATTTGGGAAGGCTTGGGCGTGTGGTTTGAGGATAGATGGGCTTTGGGCGTGTGTATGGTATGAGGCTAAGGTTTGAAACAACGGCTGAGCGAATCCAAGGCTAGCTGGTGAGTCTGAATCCAATGGGGTGCTAACTTTGGGGGTTTTCTTTCCTTCCGGCATTCGTTTCCCACGACTTTCGTAACCTTTCAGGTAGTGCCTGTATGGGTTATTTAGGGGGTGAGTCCGGTAACGCAGCGGAAGCGGTGAAAATCCGATTTTCAGATTTCAAAACTTTTTCTCGGATTAATTAAATAAACATATTTATTTAACATTCCAATAATCAAATTATGAAAATAAATTCAATAAAACATTTTTAGGTGAATTTACCGAAATACCCTTGCTTTGTATTTTTGTCCGTTTTAGTCCGAAATTGATCCAATCAATTTTGAATGATTCTAAATCATTTCTAAGATGAACTTATGATGTTCAAAACATCAAACACCAAAGCAACCAAATCCCCAATTTTTGACTCCAATGCCGTGAGCACCATTTGGTGCCCATTTTGTGCATTTTGCACTTTCATGCTTCAAGACACATCCAAATGATATCCTAATGTAAGATATTTATATTTTATTAATTTAATCATTTAATAATTAAATAATTAATTAATTAATCAAATACAAATATATTAAATATATGTATAATATTTACATTAAATATTAAAAACATATATTCATTTAGGAAATAAGTCAAATAACTCATTTTGACTATTAATTAATGTGTATTTAAATTAATCAAGTATTAAATGTAAATACACAATAATTAAGCAAATGACTATCTAGTCTCTTTAGCATGTATCTTGCGTTTAACCATTAAACGACTTTACAAATAATCAATATTATTTATTTATGTTGCTCTAGTGCTCAACGAGTATGTTTCATTATTGAGACTCTCTAGGTTCAGGTATATCCGTCACGAAATCCAATTTCGTATCCATAATCTATCCACCCGTAGATTATGACGATCACGGATAATCTCGCTGAACCATACAGGTCGAGGTCATGGGAAATGTATAATTCCTCCGTCACAGGTATCCGGATAAGTCCCAGAGATATAGATGTAAACGCCAAATCTCTATCGGGATTATCCAGTCGACTATTCTATTAACAATCTCAAAAGAATGTTTAGAACTAGCTTCTAAACTTTACCACGGGCCCATGGATTTATCTGATTGCTAATCATATGGACTACCTATGCTCTGGTACACAGAACTGACGGATCCTATCTTGATACACATAGGACACCCTGAGGATCTGTCTACACCCAACGAACAGGCGGAGGTCTGATCTAAATAGATCGGTGACGTGACTGCCGTCTAAGTGTAGAAGATGTCTCATGTGCCCACAATGGCATCTCAAGTCTAAGAATCACAAGTGCTACTCAACCCAATAAGATTCTTATTGACGCTGGTGTACTATCCATTAAGAATCTTCGGTGAGTCGTTCAGTGTTTATCCGCTATAAACACTTACACGTCTATACTAGTCTCCAAGACTAATGGTTCATTGAGAAACCATTGGAATCATATATTCCAGTATACGACATGTACCGGTCTCAACAGGTTTACTATACTGACCAAGTAGTGTAAACCTTGACCAGGAACTGTCTGAGAATGACAACGTCATGATACTACTCAATGTCCGTTGCGACGCTTTTGCAACTGTATCATGACTAATCATTCTCGGGTCAATACGTCTTTACCATGTAGTAAGATAGATTATATTATAGAAACTGCATATATTATTCATAATAATAATGTTTTACAGAAGTATTTAACAGAAATACAACCGGGAATTGGCGCTCTGAGCACCAACCCCAACAGTGCCTCCATACGAGGCTCATCATTGGGCTTTATACAAAAATACAGTGTCTACAGAAAGTATGAAATACCGATTAAGGGTGACCAGGACAGGGGGACAACGTCCCATTTCACGAAGGAAATTATGGCGAGGAATTTCTAATGAGATTCACCATGCCCTCTATTGATATTTATAAAGGTGGCTCGGACCCTAAGTCTCATATTGAAAAGTTTGTTTTGTTAATGGAAATTCATGGAATGGTCGGAGATGCTATTTACAAGGTGTTCCCTTTGACCTTGGTCGGGTTAGCCAGCATGTGGTTTCGGAATTTGACCACAGGGAGTGTCAACAACTTTGAGCAGTTGAGGAGATCTTTTGTGCGGTATTTCAAAGGGGCGTGTGTACCAAAAAATAGAATGGGGTCGTTGGGGTTGATGAAGCAAGGAGACGACGAGTCTTTGAAGAGATTTATTGATAGGTATCGTGGCCTGGTTTTATAGATCGGGGCATACGAGTCCCCAGAGACCTTGGAAAGTTTTAAGGGAGCTCTCAGGGTTTGAAGATTGTGGTCCCATCTGAGGATCTAAGAGATACCAGATTATGCCGCGACTTTGATACATGCAAGAAAGTTTGTGTTAATAGAGGAAGAGAAGAAGATTGTCCGAGGAGGAGGCACCTAGAGGACCAAGATACTCATGCCGCAAAGTTTTTGGGACGTGGTTAGATACATGAGGAGATCGGTCATAAGGCAAAAGGAGTTCAGGTCGGTGCCTAAGAGTAATCAAGTACAGGAGAAAATGATGTCTGCCTAGGTTAACCTCATTGTCGGAGGATTAGTGTATACCCCAGACCCCTGGCCTAGATAGTTCAGGAGGTCCAGGATAAATGCCTATTGACAGAGCCTGACCTAAGGAAGTTTCCGAATGAGAAGAAAAACAATCGATCTTATTGTATGCACCATAATGTAAGAGTTCACACCACAGAACGATGTAGAGACCGACATGAGTATGTGGAAGACTTTGTAAAAAAATGGCTATCTGAGCGAGTACATAGACCAAGTGGCTACGAAGGCCGACCGATGCTGATAGAAAATGTCGTCAGGGTTGGGTATTTAGAATGCTGAGGTGCTTATGTGATATTTTCGATAGAGCCTCTTAAAATGACCCGTAAAAAGTTATAGGATGGACAATAGATCCAAAAATATTTCTTTCATTCTTAGATATAAAATTATTTATCCATGCTTGTTTATTGTGTGTGTTTAATAGCTCGGGTATGCTTTTGTACTGTCAATGCCTCAGCATTCTGTATTATCGGGTGCCTACCTTGGGAAGGGAGAACGTCCTTGTGGCGTCTGGCCATCTCGTTCTGTACCATCAGGTATGCCTACTTCGGGGAGGGTGAATGCCATATTGATGTCTGGAAAACCCATTCTGTACCATCGAGTATGCCGACCTCAGGGAGGGAGAACACCTTCGTGGAGTCTGTCCATATCATTATGTACCATCGAGTATGCCGACCTCGAGGAGGGAGAATGCCTCTGTCGCGTCTGGTCATCCCATTCGGTACCATCAGGTATACCGACCTCGGGGAGGGAGAATGCCCCCATAGCGTCTAGTTATCCCATTCTGTACTATCAGTATGCCGACCTTGGGGAGAGAGAGTGCCCCCGTGATGTTTGGCCATCCCATTCTTTACCATCGGATATGCCGACATCAGGGAGGGAGAATGCCCTTGTGGCATCTCTCCATCCCATTTTATACCACCGGGTATGCCAATTTCGGGGAGGGAGAATGCCCATGTGGCGTCTGGCTATCCCATTATGTACCATCGGGTATGCCGACCTGGGGGAGGGAGAATTCCCATGTGGTTTCTGGCCATCCCACTCTATACCATCGCGTATGCCGACCTCATGGAGAGAGAATGCCCTCGTGGCTTCTGGCCATCTCATTATGTACCATCTGGTATGCCGACCTCGGGGAGGGAGAATGCCCATGTGGCGTCCGGCCATCCCATTCTGTACCAACGGTATGCCGACCTCGGGGCGGGAGAATGCCCTCGTGGCGTCTGGCCATCCCATTCTGTACCATCGAGTATGCCGACATCTGGGAGGGAGAATGCCCATGTGGCGTCTATCCATCCCATTCTGAACCATTGGGTATGCCGACCTCGGGGAGGGAGAAGTCCCATTTGACGTCTGGCCATCCCATTCTGAACCATCGGGTATGTCGATCTCGGGGAGGGAGAAGGCCCTCATGGTGTCTGTCCATCCCATTCTGTATCGTCGGGTATGCCAACCTTAGGGAGGGAAAATACCTATGTATCTCTGGACATCCCATTTTGTAGCCTTGGGTATGCAAATGTTCATTTTTTGCTCAATATCAGGTTACGCCCACCGAGGCCTTATTATATTTGTTAGCATGAGGTCGGTGTTTTTCTCCCATGGCCAAGTGTTGAGTGGCACAAGGACGGATCTTTCCTTTGTGGTCAAGTTATTCCATTGGCTCAGGTCTGGGTTACATTCCTCCGAGGTCTTATTACTGTGTGATGGCGCAATAAAGGTTCATTCCATTGCTGTCAGTTGACTTGTGATTGCTCGGGGTCGGAGTTTCTCCCCCGAGACCTTGTTGCTCTAATGATAGCCCGAGGATGTGAGTTTTCCCTCGTGGCCTATTTTCTATTTTTTGCTGATCCTCGCAGATCATATTCCTTTGGGATGATAGCGTATCAAAAGCATGCATCAACCCGAGGATGCCAAGTTAGTCTAAATGTGGGATGATAGCGTATCAAAAGCAGTCCATGCACCACCATCTTTTTATAGTTCCCGGCACCAACTCGCTTACTCGTTGATACCGAGAACTAGAGGATAAATATTGATGGTGGTTTTTGGTCCCCAAGAAATCAGAACCTCGAGGAATTGTATAAATGTGTTTTCATTTCCTAGATAATGGGCCCAAGCCTAGGTAGCGGAGGCGTCCGTCCTAACAAAGAGGCCAAACTTGTTTGCGTTTCATGGTCGACCTGAGGTGGTCCATGACTGCCGACCCGACCTGATGAGAAGATATCATATTAGAGTGTGAGCATCTATGAAGGCTGACCCGAGGTGGTCCATCACTAACGACTCGACCTGGTGGCTCAGTAGCCCAAGACAGTTGTTGCTTATGTCTCCCGACCTGGTAGGGCGGGCCGAAGTGGTAATAATGGTATGATCAGGATCAAATGATGTAAGCCCTACATGGGAACTTGCACCTTTTAAAGAGGTCTGGCATGACAGATTACAGGCTGGAGGTAACGTGTAGCAGATGATATAGTAGTTTGGTTTAAAGAGATGTCAGGTGGCAGAGTTACTTTCGGCAGAGCTGTTGGGGAAGAGAGCCATCACATTGATGGTAAATTCAAGTGGCTGACGTCATGAGGATAGTGTAACAGTAGAATTTTCCCTAGTATATAAAGGGGTTGAGAATTCATTGTAAGAGGTTAGCCAAATTCAGTCACGCATAACTTATAATAGAGAGCAAAAAGCTTAAGTGAAAGAGTGAGCTTGTAAGAGGTCGGTCAGCCGAGCTTGATAGATAGGCAGGTCGGACATACCCGACCACGTTATAAAACCTTCATTTTTCCCTTGTGCCCGTGGACATAGGTTGGATCCATTCCGCCGAACCACGTTAAACCCTCTATCTATTCTGTGTGTTTTCTCGTCTTTTTATTAAGTTTGTTTTTGGTTCCCAAACCAAAAAAAAAATCACAATTGATGGATGATTGTTCGAGTAGTGAGTTTTCCTGATTTTCCCCTGAAACTAAAATCAGTCGTCAACACATATTATATTATTGTTTTGTTTATATATATTTATAATGTCCCTAAGGGGTGTGGTTTGGTGGCAAAATAACTTATGACTTGGTTGTCAGGTCCTGAGTTCAAGTCCAAGGGTTTCATGTCTTGTAAGAGCCTGAGACAACCTGAGATTTTACATGCTCTGCTTAAACTCGGGTCAGGTGGTTTGGCGGCAAGGTTTTTAACGTTTCCAAAATATATATATGTGTGTGTATAATATATTATTATTTTATATTATTAACGTTTCTCCGATGTGTATTATTTGTATCTGTGCAACCTAGATGGACATTATCACTTGGTCTCCGGTTTGCCCTGGAATGTAAGCTTTGAACACTTGCTCTTGGGGTTTCTTTCCACTTGATCTGGGTTTGTTGGTTGGAAAATATTTCCCAAAAGTGAAGGAAAATTGATGAAATGAATGTTATACACATACATTTCTCATTACATTTACAGAGTCTAGGGGCCCAAAATTTCAAGTGTCCGACAAATAACTTAAAAATTACAACAAAAAATTACAAAAATGACACGGAGATAAATTGCTTGACTCGACCGTAGATTCTCGCAGGAAAGCTGAAACAGGAAACAACAAATGAAAACACGTAAGCCTCGTTAAAAACCACGTACTTGCTTACGTTACTTCTGAATCTGTTCAGTTAAAATGACCGTTGAATCCAAAAGTGCGTATTGTCATTCCACACGCGTACGTTAGTCTAAAAGCCTCTTGGAAATCAATGGGCGTGCGCCGTGCGAGCTTGTCTTTACCGCTAGTTAGAAAGCCATAGCTGGACCTGCTGTAAATCAACCGAACCGCTTATAAATAACTCGAGTTTGACTTGTATATAGTTTAGTTAATTGGTTTGATATCAATTTATCGAATAAATGAGTTACTTGATTATATATATTATAGATCTATTATCAAACAAGACCGACTCGCAAATACTTCATTCGTCTCTTTTTTTAAAAAAAAATTTAAGAGCACTATTTACTCAAGAATATCAAATATCATTGAGTTCAAACATGTTATTTTAATCATTAAATATGCAACTTAAACCATTAAGTATACAAACTCTATCAATAAACATGAAATTTTTGAAAACATGAAACTAGTTTCATGTTTATTGGTAGAGTTTGAATGTTTAATAGTTTAAATTGCATGTTCAATGATCAAAGTAGCATGTTTGTACCCAAAAATATTTGGTACCATTGGATACCATAATTGTGCAATCTAAAAATTGAATTTTTTAAAATCGAGCTCGACTCGTTTAATAATCGAGTTCGAATCGAACTCGATCCCGAAATTTTCTTAGTGATTCAAATTCAAATAATACATATAATACTTCATTAAGCTCTAGCCAAACTTGAGCTCATATAGTGCTTATTAAATTGAATTCAAACCGTAACATTCGGCTGAACTCGGCTCAATTGAACTCCCATTTGGATTTGGAGCTATGCATGTGTTTGGATCTGAACCATCAAAATCAGTATGGTTTCATTTGACGGCTTAGATACAGCCGGGGAAGTTAAGCCCGCCTTTGGTCAGAAAATGAAAATGGGAGTTTTTATCTGGGGAGGTTTCCAGTTACCCCCAAAAACGGACAAATAAATCGTAATCTCTACAAAATAATTCTACTCCATCAAATAGAACCATAATTTTAATATATATATATATATATATAAACACTAACATGTTATTTATAAGTATAACTATTTCTAAATAAAATTTCTATGATTTTATTTCGAATTTTGTCTTAAACAAATCTAGCAATTAAAATATGTGCATTGAACAATAATTACCATTTTGTTTCCCTCGTTAAAAATTTTGTAATATATATTTTTTTTTAAATACATTTGATGAGGATGATAAATTTTACTCGTTAAATATCAATATTGTTATTTGATTTAACTTGAAATCGGGTGCCGACGTAAAATGCATTCACGGATAGTAGAACTAAGCCTAGGATGCAAGGAATGTAAATTGTAAAATTTGTTAAAATCATATTGAAATGGGAAATTATAAAATGTAAGCAAAAAAACAGAATAGTATATAGCACAATTAATTATATATTATGTTTTTATTATCCAATTAGCAAAATAAATTTGGTTTAGATAAAATTGTCCTTAAAACTAACTCATTACTAGGGATGGTAAAATCTGGATCCAGGTCAGGCCGGACCTGGACCCGAATCCGGATCCAGACGTATTTTCATTGCCCGGGTAAATATACACGAGTCCGGATCAGGATTTACCCGGTCCGGATACGGATCTACCCGGTCCGGATCCGGATACCCGTTATTTTATTTTATTTTTTAATTTTATTAATTTTTAATTGTATTATTTTATATTTATATTTATATTTTGTCAATGTTATTAGTTTTATTTCAATTCTTTTTTATTTTTTAATTAGGTTATATTATATTTTTATTTATATATGCATATTATTTTGTATTTTGTATTATTATATTTTAATTTATTTTATTTATTTATTTTTTTCCGGAGCCGTGCGATCCCGGTACGGATCCGGATCCGGATTCGCCCGTGATAGAAACCTGCTTGGGACAAAGCCAAACAAACCCCTCCACGTGTTCTAAGCCCCAAGCACTCGACAACTCTTTCTTTTTTCCTCGTTTCAACCTCACTTCTTCTCTTCATTTTTAATTGATCTGTATAAGCTTGTTGTGGTGTTAAAAGAGGAAGAATCACTGATCTCTGCTCCGTGACATAAATGTACCTACTCCTCTCAACGTGATGCCACACTTGCCTATCATATTTCCATGAACCACCCAACAATACATGACAGTCAAGCATAGGCACCACATCACATAATACCTCATCATGAAACCTCATAGTAGAAAATGCAACCATAACTTGATACTCCACCTTAACCTCAGCACAATTAGGTAAGCCTTGTAACACATAAGGCTTATGATGGTTTTGCAATGGCAACTTCAATTTCTCCACGAGATTGGTACTCACTAAATTAGCCCAATGTTCCCCATCAATAACCACACTACACACCTCATCTTTCACAAATACTCTAGTATGAAAGATAGTATCTCTTGGTTGTCCCATAATATCAACCAACACACTGGCCATCTTGACAAAACAAACTCAAGAATGAAGAAAATACCCAAAAAAAAAAAAATTAAAAAAGACAAGATAAATAATAAGGCGAAAAAAATTTTAAAAAAAAAGACCACGTAAGACTCAAAATAAAAACACAAAAAAATAAGATTCAAAACTCAGTGATAAATTCAACCAAAAATTTCCTTTTCGATTAAGGAACATTAAGGCAATCCCTAGCACAACTTAACACATAAGGTAATTGATCGAACTTTTCTTATTTCTCTTGCAAAAATTTGAATTTAATTTTTTTGATAATGACTCTCTAAATCCTAATTACGCATGAAAATTAAACAAACAAACTGATTCAGAACTTATTAGAAACCAAAATCTGAAACTGACTCAAATCCCGTAACTAATATTCGGACCAGAAATTGGGACCCGATATGAGAACATACAGCCTTCAACTGTGCACTTGACTAGATCTCATCGAGTACATGTAAATCGATATATAATGGGTCTCGTAACTCTTTCTAGATCAAAAGTTACAATCTTTTTAAATTCAGTGCACGACTGAAAAATTCTGACCGAACTGATCCGAAAAATACATACAATTTCAACTCGAATTGACTCAAAACTCCAAGAATTGAATCCTAAATGCTATTACCATGAAAGAACATTATAATAACATCCAAGAAGCAGTCATAAACATGAAAAACACAAAGAAAAAATTGAAACTAGAAGAGACAAAAAAAGAAATATAAAGACTTCATAAAACGATAAAAATAGAGAAAATCTTGACCTTGGAACCCTGAGTTCCTGATACTAAATGATAAGAAACCTGCCTGGAACAAAGCCAAGCAAACCACTCCACGTGTTCTAAGCCCCAAGAACCGTGAATCTTGATTTTGTAAGAACAAAATCCTTCCAAAATCAAGTCCAACCCTTAAGGAACCTTGCCCTTAAGAACATTTCTCTATTTCTTTGGAGAATCCTGAACAGCGATACAGCGCCACAACGCTTGCCACACATTGATAAGCTTTTATTCCGTAAAACCAAGGAAGAATCCACTCCCTCAAGATGACACGGGTCAATTTGTTTTGTAAAAAGATATATTCTTAGTTAATTCCCCATTACAATGAATAATGCCCCTTTAAATAGGTGGCTAACCCTAATTCTACCCAAATATAATAAAACCCTAATAAAATAAACCCAATAAAATATAAAATACTTGAAAATTTCGTGCATGAGCTTTGTAATATAATTAAAGTTCAGCTCAGCACTTAAACAACACATAACCTTGAAAAAAATAAAATATAAAAACTGTAGGGATATGTTGCGTCCTCATTTTGACCAAGAATAAATCTGAACTGGACTTTGATGCAAGCTACAAAGTTATAGAGCTACGAGTTCTCTTTCCACTGCAACTTGAATCACCAAAATCGGACATCGGACAAGAACGTTACGTCCAAAATACAAAGATTACACAAATCATGCCACTGCTAATGCACCATTCGGAAATAAAGCCGAAAATAAATCAAGGTAGCCCATGCACGTCCAAAACCCACTTCATTCGTGATTTATACATAATAAATCCTTCATATAAAGTCTCATGCATGGACCAAACTCCAGAACCCAATGAATCTTCCAAATCCACCAAAATGGCCCAAATACACCAATCTGACAAAGCCATGCAATCAGCCACAACTTCAAGTTAACTTGGCCCAATAAACAGAACTCATTCTGGATCACATCAGCCCGGGTCCTAATTTATTAGACCCGGATCCAAATATTTTAGTCACGAACCCGGATCTTCCGGGTCCATGCTGATCCAGGCCGAGTCCGGGTAAATTTGACTCCCCTACTCATAACAGTAAAGAATAATAACATTGCGATGGAGATCGCGGATAAATGACAATTTTATTGATGATACCTTTTCAATTGTAACCAATATGGATGATCCGATACGCAAGGACCATAATTGGGTAATGTAGGAATAAGGTTCAAATCTACTGGTCTGTTACCCCTCTTTTTAACCTTTAAAAAAAAACTATCAATTATATTAGTAAGTTGTATAGTTGCCACTCTCCGGCTCTGCCCATGAATTTTCTATGGTGGTGTTATGGGTGTCGTCGCACTCCCATCGCATCGTGTGATGGGTCGTTGCACACTCATCGCACAACCATGGTATACGCTCATCTCATATTGATATTTTATCGAACACTTTATGTGCTCTATTACTACCTATAATTTTTTAATAAAATTTTACATATTTAATTCTCATTGTTCAATATATAAACTACCCAAGTGAATTTCAATAAATTATTTTGAAAATTAATCTAAAAATGAACTTTTATTTTTAGATTTTGAAAAATAAATCCAACAAAAAAATAGAGAGAAAGTTACGAGGAGGGAAGGAAAATTGTTAAAAGGATATTTTCGTCCAATTTTGATAAAATTAGATAATTTTACTGAAAAAAAAAACATATGAAGAGCTACTTCAGATAAGTGGCCCTAAAATTTACAGTTTAACCCATATGCTCCCTTTTTCTCTGTTATATAAATGCTACATGGACACCAACATATTTTCGAGAGCCAACAGTTTTCAGTTTTTCATAAAAAAGAACACCCTATATCATAAATCAGTCTTTGCAAAAGGAAAACAAAAATCATAAATCATTCCAACAGATCAAATCAAAGAAGAAAAATTAAAAATAAAAATGTGTTTTGTATTTCTGTGTGCTGAAGAAGAGAGGGAGCTGGGGAGGCAACAAGCTCCAGGTTCATGTCCTTGCTGTGGAGGCAAAGTTTTAGCCATTGATGTTGAGAGTCAGTGCAGGTTTTGCTTCTTGCCCATCTGCTACAAGATTAAAAAAAAGTACCTATGCAGTTTATGCTCCAGGCGTTTGGAGTTGTATCATTGGTAATTTTTTTTTTTTTTTTTTAATTTTTCAAGAAATATAATCTTGTGAGCTTGTTGTTTTATACTTTGATTTTTAGAAGAATTTGTAAGATTTTGGTTCCTTTTGTTTGTTAAGAGAAATGAGTAAGGATAATGTGATTGAGAATTGTGTTAATCTTATTGAATATGCATCTCTATTTTATATCCAAGGGTATCAAATATCATTTGGTTCAAAGTTGCATATTCAATGTAATTTTGAGCATTGAATACGTAATTTCTGTCAATAAACATACAACTGATTTCATATTTTAAAAAATTTTATGTTTATTGATATAATTTGCATGTTTAATACCGAAAGGTAAGTGCATAGACATGAATTTTGTTCTTTATTTTACTGATCAATCTGGTGGACAAGATTTGTTTAAAAATTAAACAGTTTTCTGCATGCATTATTTGTGAGGACTGCAATTTCTGTCAGCAAAAATAAGAAAGTTGTCAGATAGTCACAGTTCTGCATTTTTATATTACTATTTGTTTTTGTTTAATAATTCACTAAACAGAAGAAGAATGGTACATAATGATTCTGGAATTTTTTAAATAGAAAGTATTTCATTTCAAACAAAATATAAGCTTTACATGTTCTGGAATTTTTTTTTTAAAAATGTTTGCTAATTGTAAACTTGGCTAGTTTATGAGTTTCTACATTACATCTTCTTGGGGCGAGTCCAAATTCACAGTTCTACATTCAAGAGCTCAGAGATTATCTCTGTGATTTATTTTTTGTTACAAGCTTCACTCGTATTAGCCTAACTACTATTTTAAATATGAATGTTACAAGAGTAATATTTTCATCTACATGTGCATTGAACGGTAATTACCATTTTGTTTCCCTCTTTCAAAATTTTGTAATTTTTTTTTTAAAACACATTTGATGAGGTTTTTTTTTTTGAATCTTTGAAAATCCCACTATTAAACCATCCTTTCTGAACTTTAGCGGAAAGGATGATAAATTTTATTCACTAAATATCAATATTTGTTCTTTACTTTTACTTAAAATCGTGTGTTACAGACGCAAAACGCATTCACATACAATAGAACTATGCCTAGGAGTCCCCAAGGGGCGTGGCTTGGTGGTGTAGGGTTCAGGATCTCACCTTGAGGTCCTGAGTTCGAATCCAGTGAGTGCGTTTTTTGTAAGAGTCCGGGACAGTCGGAGATTTTATCTGCTCCGCTTAAGCCCGAATGGGGTGATTTGACAATTGAATTTCCAACGATTTAAAAAAAAAAAAAAAATACACCTAGGAGACGAGTGAAATAATAATTGTATCTTAAAAGAGGTGGATGGGAAAAAGGTAAAATAAGGAATGTAAATTGTGAAACTTATCAAAATCATATTGAAATTGTCTCCAACTAACCCATATATATGTGCCCTTTTTATCTGTTATATAAATGATATCAGGACACCAACATATTTTCGAGAGCCTTCAGTTTTCACTTTTTTTTTAATTAAAAAAAAAAAAAAAAACCGATATCATAAATCAGTCCAACAGATCAAATCAAAGAAGAAAAATAAAAATAAAAATGTGTTTTGTATTTCTGTGTGCAGAAGAAGATAGGGAGCTGGGGAGGCGCAGTTTTAGCCATTGATATTGAGAGTCAGTGCAGGTTTTTCTTCTTGCCCATCTGCTACAAGATTAAAAATAAAGTACCTATGCAGGTTTTTAATGTTTCAAGAAATATAATCTTGTGGGCTTGTTTAATATTTTGATTTTGTGTAGAAGGATTTGTAAGATTTTGGTTCCTTTTGTTTATTAAGAGAGATGAGCAAGGATAATGTGATTGTGAATTGTTATTCTTAGCTATGCTATTTAATAATCCGCGATTAATTGATTTTTGAGCGAGTTGATTCTGTCGATTTTGACCGATTTCAATTGATACCGATTTACGGGCGAATTGGCCGATTTCTAACTTACAATTTCCCAAAAATAACACGATTGCATTTTTAATCCTTTTTTTAAAATATCTTTTTGTAGTTTTAATGGATGGTTTTATATGAAAAATATAAATGTTTTAATTAAAATAATTATTTTTATTTAAATTAATTATTACTGTTATAATAAAACTCTTAAATTGTTTGATAATTGTTAATCATTAATAAAAAAGACTTTCAGTGATTTTTTGAGAGAATTTAAAAAACATTTATTATCAATCATAAAAAATACCAACTTTATCATTCTTAATTAATTTTTGGGTCATGCTAACAAGTGTCATAAGGGTATTTATTAAGAATTCATATTTGGAAAGATTTCACATTATTTTTTGGGAAATGTAAAAAATTATCAAAACATTAATTACTTTTTTCCTTTTTCGCATGAAAACTTTCCAAAAATAGATCTTTAATGAGTACCCTAAGGGCATTCATTAGCATTTCCTTTAATTTTTTATTAATCACCAAATCTCTTAAATCACTCTTATAATGATTTATTATCGATTTTTTATCAAACCGTCGAGATTGTTAGTGAATATGCATCTCTATTTTTGTGAATTTTGTTTTTATTTTACTGATCAATCTTTGGTGGACAAGATTTGTTCAAAAATTAAGCAGTTTCTGCATGCATTAATTGTGAGGACTGCAATTTCTCTGTCAGCGAAAATAAGAAAAAAGTTGTCAGATAGCCGCAGTTCTGCATTTTTATATTGCTAATTTTTTTTTTCTTTTGGTTATTGGTTATTATAATATCTTGATATGATCTGTGATGTTATGAATTCGATAATGGACAAAAACAAAAATTTAAAGTTTGAAAATTGGAAGAAAAAAAAATCACATGCAAAGGAGAAAATAATTCACAAAATGGAAGAAGAATAATACATAAAGAACAATTTTTTTTTTAAAAGAAAATATTTCATTTCAAACAAAACATAAGCTTTACATCTTGTGAAATTTCTTCAATTCAGAAAACACAAATGTTTGCTAATTGCAAAATTAGCTATAGTTTATAATCTTCTACATTATATTTTTTTGGGACAAACCTAAACTTCACAGTTCCACAGTTAAGGGATACAACCCTACAATTAAGTATCTTATATGTCGGGATCAATTGATTCCTCTAAAAAAAATCAACGGTTAATATTAAGTAAATAATAAAAAATCTTATAAATCTATAAATTAATTCTTTAAAAATTATAAAATCCCCCTTTATAATATCTCCTACCTTCGCCCTTTACAGACTTTAACCATTACTTCACCTCTTTTGTTTCTTAAAAGAAATTTGCTTCTCCCCCTCTCCTCAAACTTTCTCCCTCATTATCCCCCTCGAAAAATTACATAAATATCCTTTCTTGTAAAAATAATTACCTCTTATCTCAAATCAATATATATATATTTACAAATATCATACATACTTATTTTATTTTATAATTAAATATTTTTATTTTTATTAAATTTATAATTTTTTCTCTTTATATATATATATATATATATATTCTTTTGTATTTGTTTAATAAATATTACAAATTCATATTTCTTATTTATTGTTATTTATTTTATGCTCATTTATTCATTTAATTTTTCTGATTCTTTTTTAATTTATTTAACATTACTTATGTATAATAAAAATATTCTCATGTATATAAGATAAGTGTAACTTTTTATATTATTACTTATACTATTCTTTTAAAATATATTTTTCTAATATACATGAGAAATTTTCTATTATACATAAGTAGTGTTAAATAAATTAAAAATAATAGATATTTAAAGAGTAAAAAAAATATAAATTTAACAAAAAAATTAATTTATAAAATAAATATATTTAATAATAAAATAACAAAATAATTAATCTCTTTAACAAAATGGGCAGTGCTTACTTGTACTATTCTTTTAAAATATAATTTATTAATATACATGATAATATTTTTATTATACATAAGTAGTGTTAAATAAATTAAAAAAGAATCACAAAAATTAAATGAATAAATGAACACAAAATAAATAATAATAAATATGAAATTGTAATATTATTAAACAAATTAAAAATAATAGATTTATAAAAAGTAAAAAAAAATATAAATTTAATAAAAAAATAATTTATAAAATAAATAGATTTAATTAATAAAATAATAAAATGATTTTTTAACAAAATACATACAAATACTTGTAAATGGAAAATTTTAGGAAAAGTAATTTTTTTGTAATTGATTGAAGGGAAAATAGGGAAATTTTATCGGGGAGGTGGGAAAAACACTGCTCTTATAATTTCTCCCAGTCCCTTTGTTTTGCCTGCTTTGTCAGTGGTTGCATTTGTCAGAAACTTTAATTAGGTTTCGTGCGGAATCACATAAACTGTTTATAGACATACTTAATTTGGATTTTGTGCTGAGCAAAATAAAATGATATATATGAATGTGAAAGTAATTAAATCTTAATTATATAGTCATATATATTAAAGGGTCGATCTTTAAAGATCGCCGATCAAATTATTTAATATTAAATCTAAATGTTTGATAAACACATATATTTTAGAAACTTATGTATCCTAAAATGTATGGGCTTCTGCATTTGAGAATGACTGATTTTAGATTTATTTTTGTTAATGGTGGTTTTCGGTTCCCAAGAAGTCGGAATCTCGAGGAAGGATAAGATGAGATTTTGCGCTTAACAGATGATTTGAAGTCATTTCAAAGGATGAAAAGTTAGACAGAATGACCCCGGACCCGAGGCGGTCAAGTCCGAGGCGGCCGAGCCTGAGGTGGTCCGACCCGACCTGATAAAAAGATATCAAATTCAACAGAATGAGCATCTGTGAAGCCCGACCTGAGGTGGCCCTGCCAACCCGACCTGGTAGCTCATTAGGCCATGACAGCTGTTGCTTCTGCCGACCCAACCTGGTAGGGCGGGCCGAAGTGGTAATAATGGTATGATCAGGATCAAGTGACGTAAGCCATACATGGGAACTTGCATATTTCAAAGAGGTCTGACGTGACAGATTACAGGTTGGAGGTAGCATGTTGCAGAGGATATAATAGCTTGGTTTAAAGAGATGTCAGATGACATAAGCTACTTTCGGCAGAGCAGTGGGGAGGAGAGCTCATTCGACGCTGACAGATTCACGTGGCTAACGTCACGAGGATATTGTAACAGTAGAATTTTCCCTAGTATATAAAGAGCTTGAGAATTCATTGTAAGGGGTTAGCAAATTTCATTCTTCACTTGTACTAGAGAGCAAAATGCTTAAGTGTGAGGGTGAGTTTGTAAGAGGTCGGTCAGCCGAGCTTGAGTGATAGGTAGGTCGGTCATACCCGACCACGCTGTAAAATCTTTCTTTTCCCTTGTGCCCGTGGAGTAGGTTGGATCCATTTTGTCGAACCACATTAAACCCTATGTCTATTCTATGTGTTTTCTCATCTTCTTGCTAAGTTTGCATTTGGTCCCCAAACCAAATAAATTCACAGTTGAGGGTGGATTGTTCGAGAAATGAGTGTACCAATTTTCCCATGGAATGAAAATCGACCGTCAACAGTTGGCGCCGTCTGTGGGGACTGGTATAAAAAGCAGCAAACACATTGAGGCGATGACAGGAGATGGGAACCACATATCTTCGGAAGGTTCAACAACGGAATGGATGGAGAGGATGGAAGAAACCATGCGGAAAGAGATGGAAGAAGCGACGAAGGAGAGAGAATCAGCTCAGATGGTCATGAAGGCCATGATAGAGAAGCTGGAAAAATTGGAAAAAGGCGGAGGAGGATTAGGCTTCAGCCGAAAAAAAAGATATCACTAGAGGAAAGAGGCTCGCCGGGGTAGATGATGACGACAAAAATGGGAAGAGAAATGCTCGTAGGATCAGATCTGTAGTGGTTGCGAGAGCCTTACCAACATGAGAGTTAGTGGAAGAAGAGAAAGACAGGCCGACGCCAGAGTCTTCCAGCAACAGTCCATGTTTCGCAGAGAGCGACCCGAGATGATATCTGAGGGAAGGGCATGAAGTCCCCAGCTACGGAGGACACCATGTCAGAAGTGGAAGACGTCGGGAAACCCGAGATCTGGAGCATGATAACTTCGAGGACCGGATGAGGAGTTGGTTCCGAAAGGAGATGAGGAAATGAGAAGGAAATATGAAAGTGGGGACGGGGGGTGACCAAGACTTGGGGACAACGTCCCCTTTCACGAAGAAAATTTTGGCGATGAGATTTCCAAGGAGATTCATTATGCCCTCCATGGATGTTTATAAAGGCAGCTCGGACCCCGAGTCTCATATTGAGAAGTTCTTTTATTAATGGAGATTCGGGGAATGGCTGGAGAGGCCATCTGCAAGGTATTCCCTTTAACCATGGGAGGGTAAGCCAGCCTGTGGTTTAAGAACTTGACCCCGGGGAGTATCAGCAGCTTTGAGCAGTTAAGGAGATCCTTTGTGCAATATTTCAAAGGGGCGTGTGTACTAAGGAAGACAATGGGGTCGTTGAGGCTGATGAAGCAAAGAGACGACGAGTCTTTGAGGAGCTTTGTCGATAGATTTCACAGCCTGGTTCTAGAGGTCGGGGCGTATGAGTCCCTGAATGCCTTGGAAAGTTTTAAATGGACTCTCAAAGTCGGGAGGTTGTGGTCCCATCTGAGGATCCAAGAGATACCGGACTATACCGCGACTTTGGAGCAGTCAAGGAAGTTTGTTCTAATCAAGGAAGAGGAGAAGGTATCCCGAGGAGAAGGCACCCAACGGACCAAGGTTCTTAGGTCAGAAAATCAGCGGGATTTGGGTAGAGACATGAGGAGGCCAATCCCAAGGCAAAGGAGTTCGGGCCGATGCCGCAGTATAATCAAATACAGGAGAGAAGACCGTCTGCCCAGGTCAATCTCGTTGTCGGAGGAACACGGTATACCCCCATCAACAGATCTCTGGCCCAGATAGTTCGAGAAATCAAAGATAAAGGTCTATTGACTGAGCACGACCCGAGGATGTTCCCGAATGAGAAGAAAGACAATCAGTATTATTGTGCAAATCATAATGTAAAAGGGCATACCACATAGCGATGTAGAGACTTACGAGAGCAAGTGGAAGACTTGGTAAAAAACAACTATCTAAGCGAGTACATAGACCAAGTGGCTACGGAGGCCGATCAGTGCTGATTGCGAATGTCGTCGGGTTGGATATTTGGAATGTCGAGGTGCTGATGGGATATTATCGATAGAGCCTCCCTTAAAATGACCCACAAAGAGTTGTAAGATGGGCAATAGATCCCAATAATATGAGTAAAATTTTTCCATTCTCAGATAAAAACTTGTTTATCCACGCTTGTTTATCGTGTGAATTTTATGGCTCTAGTCTGCTTTAGTACCGCCTAGGCTAAGGTGATTTTATGGCTCAAGTATGCTTTAGTACCTTTGAGGCCGAGGTGATTTTATGGATCAGGTCTGCTATAGTATCGCGGATGCAGAGGTGATTTTATAGCTCGGGTCTGCTTTAATATCATCGAGGTCGAGGTGATTATGTACCATCGTGTAATGTCGACCTGGGGGAGGGAGAATGCCCCGTGGCATCTGGCCATCCCATTCTGCAACATCGGGTATGCCAACCTCGGGGAGGGAAAATACCCCCGTGGCGTCTGGCCATCCCATTCTGTACCATCGGGTAATGCCGACCTTGGGGAGGGAGAATGCCCATGTGGCGTCTGACAATCATATTCTGTATCATCGGGTAACACCGACCTCAGGGAGGGAAAATGCCCTCGTGGCATCTAGCCATCCTATTCAGTACCATCGGGTAATGCCAACCTCGGGGGGGGGGGGAATGCCCCCGTGGCATCTAGTCATCTCATTTTGTAACATCGGGTAGTGCCGACCTTAGGGAAGGAGAATGCCCCAGTGGCGTTTGGTCATCCCATTCTGTACCATCGGGTAATGCCGACCTCGGGGAGGGAAAATACCCATGTGGCGTTTGGATATCTCATTATGTACCATCGGGTAATGCCGACCTCGGGGAGGGAAAATACTCCACGGCGTCTGGCCATCCCATTCTGTACCATCGGGTAATGCCGACCTCGGTGAAGGAAAATGATATCGTGGCGTCTGGCAATCCCATTATGTACCATTGGGTAATGCCGACCTCGTGGAGGGAGTATCCTCCCGTGGCATCTGACCATCCCATTCTTTAAAAATCGGCAAAAGGAGTGGGTATTTCCCTTGTGGCCAAGTAGTTTTTGTGGCTCGGGGTAAGATTACGTCCCACTGAGGCCTTATTATATTCGTTGGCATTGGATCGGAGTTTCTCCCCCATGGCCAAATGTTGGCGGCACAATGAGGAAGCATTTCCCTTGTGATTGTTATATTATTGTCAGATCGGGGCTGAGTTACTTCCCGTCGAGATCCTATTACTGTGTGATGGCGCAAGAAGGGTTCATTCCCCTGCCACCAATTTACGTTTGACTGCTCAGGGTCGGATTTTCTCCCCCGAAGCTTTTTTGCTCTAATGATAGCTCGATGAGGTGAGTTTTCCCTCGTGGCTTGTTTTCTATTCTTTGTAGATCCTCGCAGATCGTATCCCTTTGGGATGACAGCATATCAAGAGCATTTGTCAGCCCGAGGATGCCAAATCAGTCTACTGCTTCACGCACCACCAATTTTTTTATAGTTTCCGGCACCAACTCACTTACTCATTGATGCCGAGAATTATAAGATAGATGTTAATGGTGGTTTTCGGTCCCCAAAAAGTCAGAATCTCTAGGAACGGTAAGATGGGATTTTGCGCTTAACAGATGATCTGAAATCCTTGCAAAGGATGAGAAGCCAGATAGAAGGACCCCGGACCCTAGGCGGTCAAGTCTTAGACGACCGAGCCTGAGGTGGTCCGACCCAACCTGATAATAAGATATCAGATTCGAAAATTTGAGCATCTGTGAAGCCCGACCCGAGGTAGCCTTGCCGACCCGACCTGGTGGCTCATTAGGCTAGGACAGTTGTTGCTTCTGCCGACCCGACCTGGTAGGGCGGGCCGAAGTGGTAATAATGGTATGATCAGGATCAAGTGACGTAAGCCCTACATGGGAACTTGCACATTTCAAAAAGGTCTGACATGACAGATTACAAGCTGGAGGTAGTGTGTGACAGAGGATATAATAGCTTGGTTTAAAGAGATGTCATATGACATAAGCTACTTTCGGCAGAGCTATTTGGGAAGTGAGCCCATTCGACGCTGACAGATTCACGTGGCTGACATCACTAGGATATTGTAACAGTAGAATTTTCCCTAGTATATAAAGGGCTTGAGAATTTATTATAAGGGGTTAGCAAATTTCATTATTCACTTGTAATAGAGAGCAAAAGGCTTAAGTGTGAGGGTGAGTTTGTAAGAGGTCGGTCAGCCGAGCTCGAGTGATAGGCAGGTCGGTCATAGCCGACCATGCTATAAAATCTTTATTTTCCTTTGTGCATGTGGACGTAGGTTGGATCTATTCCGCCGAACCACATTAAACCATCTGTTTATTTTGTGTGTTTTCTTATCTTCTTGTTAAGTTTGCATTTGATCCACAAACCAAATAAATTCACATTTGAGGGTGGATTATTCGAAGAGTGAGTGTACCAATTTACCTCTGAAACGAAAATCGACCATCAATAATTTTCTTAAATTTAAAATGTTGAAACATACAACCGTTTATATGGTCATAAGTGCATCAACAGAGCAATAACTTGAAGCAAAAAAATCATCAACCAACTCATTAAATGGTCCCCTTGGAAAATTAAACTAAAAATGGCCAAAATTCCCAATATTAGAAACTTTTAATTCATAGCCATTCACATTTGCTTTTACCTGGCATTGGTATCCTATGTAAATTAAATCATTAATGGAATGAGTGACAACTTAGGTTACATGATAATATATCTTCATTTCATGAAACTATATAGGGAGAATGTTCTATAAGTCTTTAATTTATGTGAAGAGTAGAAGTAAAATATAAAATTTATAAAGATATAATAATAAAATATTACATCTCAATATTTTGAAGTAGTGAAATGATAATAATCTTTACGAATATTATTTGTTGCAGAGGTGGCCCTCGTGATAGTTGATATATGCGGCAGGCTATGCACCCAAAATTAAAATTTCAAATCTAAAAAAGAAAATTAATTTTTAAATAGAATATATTTTTTACATTTTTATTCTTTCTGAAAAAATATCATTTTAAAAACTCGAATATAACCCTAAAATTGACGACAACTCAAACTGCCCGTGATTTGTTGCATGTAAATGTCAGTGGTCACAATGCTAAGTGCAAGCATATGTCGTTTATATAAATATTTGGGGGGTCCACTCAATCAACACAACACTTATATTATCTCCTCTTAATTATTCTTGTATTGTAGTAGTTGGATTCTAGCTGTCCAAACTTAAAGGTTGAATGTTATATGAACAAACCCACATTGTCAACTAACTCATTAAACTTGAGTGAAATGGTGACCTTCACAAAATGTAATTTCAAAAAGTTTTAATATCACAATGGTTATTGAGTTGTATCTATACATGACAATGGGCTGGGCTGGACTCGGGCCTGGCTTTGATAAGCCCGGCTCGGGTCGAGCCGTCCGGCCCAGCTCTGGCTCAGGTTCGGGCCAGGCTTGGCCCAGGTTTGATTTTTTAAATATAAAAAATTATTATATAAATATAAATATAAAATTATTTATTTTAAGCTCAAGTCGGGTCAGGCCCGGGCTCAAGTCGGGCACCCCCGAATCCGGACTTTTTTGCCACCGTCCTAAGTTGGTGAAGTATTGGGGAGTGATTAGAATTTATAAGTAAGGATAAGTTTCTACACCTAATAAGTTAGTCTTTTGAATTTGATATCTAAATATATTATAGTGTGTCCGACGAAAGAGTTAGGCTGATATCGTCTCTCCATCGACGATGATTTTATATCCGAGAAATTATGTCCCACAATGACTAGTGATTGAAGAATAGTCACTTGGGCTTATACCTATGATACCATCCACCATAGACTAGTCCGGGCCGAGACCAATATCATCTCTCTACCAATAGTCGGAATTATTGAGTTATGTCTAAGGGTGGAAAAATGAATTGAATAAAAAAGTAATAGATTCGTATTTGATTTATTTAATAAATGAATCTCAATATGATTATTTATATTCGATTAGTTTAATAAATGAATTTCAAATGAATATTATTTAGCCATCACATGATTAAACAATATAAATAATCGTAATTTTTTATATTAATTTTTCATAAATATGTATGCATGAAATAGACAAGTAATAGATTTTTTAAAAATAACCCGATAAATCTAGACCACATTATTTTTCTGTAATAATTTCTCGAATCTTAAATGTAAAATTAAAACTAACAACGAATCATTTTTTCTAATCTATATTTTTTAATGCGAATCCAACTTAACGAAAGCAGATTTTCACTTATAGAGGCAGCCCGACACAGACAGCTCAGTCAAAAATAACCCATTTGTAGTGTTGCTTTCATGGAAATTAAGTGAAGAAAGAACTGATTGGATGCATAATAAAACCCATATTTATATCGCCTCAGATTTAAGATTAATGATCAATTTGGTGGACAAGATTTGTTCAAAAATAAGCAGTTTCTGCATGCATAATTTTGAGGACTGCAATTTCTCTGTCAGCAAAAATAAGGAAGTTGTCAGATAGTCGCAGTTCTGCATTTTTATATTGCAAGTTTTTGTTTTTGGTTATTATATGATTTCTTGATATGATGTGTTGTGTCATGAATTCGATAATAGACCAAAACAAGAAATAAAAGTTTGAAAATCGAAAAAATAAATCACATGCAAAGGAGAAAATAATTCACAAAATGGAAGAAGACTAATACATAAGAAGAGTCTTTTTTTTAATAGAAAATATTTCATTTCAAACAAAACATAAGCTTTACATCTTGTGAAATTTCTTCAAATCAGAAGACACATAAATGTTTGCTAATTACTGACTAATGAGCAGTTAATATATCATATTTATTGTCTCTATATATTATATTTTGAGAGTTAATTCGAGTTTTATGAGCTTTTTGAAGAGTTCTTTGTGTTTTTATAGGATGAGATACATATGGAAAGATACGGGTTTGAAACATCGACAAATCAAGGTGATTTGTACCAGTGACCACCTGATTTGCTAGTCTTCAATATTTTGCACATAGCTTTTGCATACTATGTCCAAATAAGGTGATTCAATTTGCATTGGAAAGAAGTCTCAATTATTTACAACTTTGTAGTTTATGCCGAATACTGAATCAAACTCTATCATGGTCAATAATGAGCCTAAATACATTGGATGCAATTTGTATCCCATCGGCTAGACTATGGGACCTGAAATTGGCTTTTTGCTCTATGCCTTCCATTGGCACGCCAATTCATATTTTAATGAATTTCTTAAGAAGGAAAGCTCTCAACTCCTATATAAGAACAAGCCCGACCCAAACCCTAAAGGGAGTCTCATAACACAATTTTAGAGCATCAGAGCATCGAATAACTCCTAAAGCAAAGCAAGAACGAAGTGCTTCGACTAGTGCTGGAGATTGAAGATGAAAACTGCAAACGATAGTTCATTCTTCTCTTTTCTCCCTAACTTTATCTTTATGTGTTCTTGTTTTGTATTAATGATTAGCTTGCGCTTATTGAATATTACGAGTAGCTAAATCATTAATTTATGGTTGTAACATATCTTAAACACCGTGTTTAATTAAGTTGTACATTTTTATTTTATGCTTTGATATATATTTTACTTGTCTGGCCAATAATAGAATAGTCTTGGTAAATACTTAGGAACTCGACGGAGGAAATTTTGGTTAGCGTGGGAATTATAGCGCATGATCTAGTTTTTTTAATAGATTTCCCTACATGATAGAAATATACCTGCAGGGCATGTGTAGCCGTTATTAGAACCTGATCTTAATAAAATTGGTTTAAATTAACTAACATAGACATATACTTAATTGGTTTAGTCTGAATATTTCTACTTGACTATCGAAATAGGCTTGTAGATAGTTTAGTATTTTAGGTTAATAATTCGTAACAACCTAATTGAATGAAAATTGTCCGAGCCCATCATGTGCATGCTTACATGGACTTACAACCCTAGGTTATTCTATCTTATAAGGTTTCCCCAAAGTTTGTTATTCGTTTTCTAGTTACTTGTGATTAATTAATCTTATTAAATCTCTATCTTTAACCATTTGTTTAGTTTAAATTAAGTAAATTGGTATTGGTATTAATGAGAGAAATAATAAGTTCATGTGGGTACGATATCTGACATTATGTCACTATATTACTTAAATGATATGTGCGCTTGTGTGCATTATAAAATCGCAATCAAGTTTTTGGTGTCGTTATCGGGGACTTATTTTATAGTCGTGGTCTAATGTTTTACCTCATGCTGCAGTTGAAATTCAAAGTTTAGCAACTTCTAAAGTATTCAAGGTGAATGGCCATAGACTTAAGCCTTTCTATGAAGGGTTTCAAGTCGAGAATGTGGCAGAATTAGACCTTAAAGACTCAAGTCAATGACAATAAACAAATGCGTTACTTGGAAGGTAACCCAAATGGAGTTTTTTTTTTAACTTTTTTTTTTTTATTATTTTTCCTTTTCTTTACCTTTCACTTTACATTTTGTAAGCATAAAGTGTGAGGGAAGGGATTTCTTTCAAATTTTGTTTTTTTTTTTTGAAAAAAAAAAAAAAAAAATTGGTTATGAACAAGATTCAATTAAGCTTGAAAAAATTTATAACATGATTGAATAAGTGATTTTCCCGCTTATAGTTAATTACTCTAGTTATTTTCCTTACGAATGGTAGTAACTAAATTTGGTAAAAAAATCAATGAGATTTTGAGCTTTTAGACTGGCACATCTATATCAGTCTCATTATTTTCTTTCATGTTAGATATATTTCCATGAATTTGTTTCTCTAGAGCTTGCTTTGATTCTCTTTGAGGTCACATTGACCTTCTTTGTTATAAGCTACATAAGCCAAATAGCCTACCTTATGATTAATTTTTTTTCCTTTGTTGAACCCCTTTGAGCTCTATGGTTTTTCCATGTTTATTGTGAACCCACATTACAAGCATTAAACCTGAGAAATAATGTCTTTATCCAAGTCATAGAACTAGTGGAGCATAACATTATCCATTATTTGAATATGTGGATTTATGATATGGCTATGAATGGTGAAATGGAACATATTTTTCTTTCTTAGTTCGTGAGTTCCATTGTAAATTTTTTTCCATAGTAAAATAAAAGGGAAAACAGAAAAAGAAAATGATCATAATTTAAAAAAATTATTTGAGGAAAGAAGAAACGAAGAGATAGAGACGTACAGTTGCTTTTGACATTAAAAATTTTCATGAACGTGATATATAAGGAGGGTTAAATGTTTTGAAGTCAAGTTGAAGAAGCTGCTGAATGGAATGTCTGGTTTTACATGTCATATATATTTTTGCTCTATTGATTTCGATGGTTTTTGAGATATACTCCCAAATATTCCCCACCCTGACCTGAACCCAATTACAACCTTTGAAAAGCCCTTATGATTCATGTTATGCAGGTGATCTCAGTGGTGGAGAATGAGAAGAGATGCAAGCCTATGGTAGATCATTTCCATTGGAATGAATTTGAGCGAAACATACACCTTTCAAATAAACCAATTGGATGAATAATGCCTGAACCCATTATTTACGTGCTTAGGTGAAGTTACAATCCTAAGTTCTTATCGCATATAAAGTTTATCTCCAAGTTGTTATTAATATTTATTTACTTTCAGTTAATTTTAGAATAATCACTCATTTTCTAAATCAATTATTAGTCTTAGTTAAATAGGTTAGTTTTAATAGTAATAAGAAAAATATTAAGTCAATGTGGATACGATATTCGATATTCGACATTCTATCATTATATTACTTGAGTGATACATGTGCTTGCGTGCAGTATTAAATCGCGATCAAGTTTTTGGCGCCGTTGTCGGGGACTTATTCTAATTTTCGTTATTAATATTAGGAAAATATTCTACTTGTTTTGCTAAACACCATTCTTTTTCTTTTTTATCTTTCTTTGATTTTAGGTGGTCGAATAATGGAGTATCAGTGGGCAATGAGAGAACTAAGAGCTTTAAGAGGTTATGCTATACCTCATGTTGGTGAGATACGGTTCAATTTTCTGAGGCTTGTTGACCAAGCCAAAACTTATCAGTGGATGTCAGAGAGAAGCAACGTAATGTATTCTCAAGCCTTTCAGAGCCCAATGATGAGATGTGAGATGTTTGAGGTAGCACGCTAATGATCAATGCACGTTCAACTACAATCTAGGGTGACAAAACCATTAGCATTTCATAAGGCACAATAATGAAGGTCCAGCACATCCCATTGAACCACTGCATCTTTTTTATCCACCGCAAGCTCAAGAACTCACTAAAGAACCAAAACCATTCATGGAGGATCTGCTTATGCAAATAATCAATCAGAATAAGGAAAACACGAGGAATATTGCTAGATTGGAAGCAATAGTCTAGAGTCGGATAATACCCTTGTATATGGACTTAGGCAACCCGAGCCAGAGGCCACGATAAGCTTTCCCAAATAACAGAGAAGATACCCTATGAGAGAAGGGAAAGAAGTCGGTAATGCAATATCAGTCTGCCATGAGGAAGCACAAATAGATGAGCTACTCATAACCTCCACATCAATAAAGCAAGATGAAGGCGTTAGAACAGACATATTAAATGATGCCATTTTCTCTCAAACTGACAATCTTGAAGTATATATTATGCATATGTCTGATGAAGAGCTAGACAAAGAAATTCGAAAGAGCATATATGGGGAAGTGGTGGAACAAGAATTTATGCAAGAGCAACTGTGTGAGCCTACTGAAAATATCATGACACAATGGGACACACCGTACCATGCAAAATTTAGCATCATTGATACCACCCATAAGCTTGACAAAATGGCACAAACATTCAAAGTCAAGCATCCTATAAGAGCTCATAACAGTCTATATTTCCATTCAAGACCCCCTAAAGCTAAAAGTTTGAAGAATGTGACAGGAGCACAAAGTGGAAAATATTTCTATTTGCCATCTTATGGTTAGAAGGGGCGCTTGAAGAGTAAAGCCCATGGAACTATCCTATCTAGGACATTTAAAGCCACATTGAAGGAATATCTTTAGAGAATGTCTAGCTGAAGACGATATAATTAGAGCTAGCGGGAGGCAACCTACACGTTTATTTTTGTTGTCTTTACTTTATTTATTTTATTGTGTGTTAATAGTTTGCATGTTTATTTACGCAGGTACTAGTACAACCCACACATCCTACGTAGTCAAATTCTGAGCCTGAAAAACTCTATGCACGGTAGTGTTGTTCATCATTTTTTATTTCTTTATGTTTATCTAACATTGAGGATCATTCAAATTTAAAGTTTGGGGGTGTCTGCATGTTAGTTTTAGTCTTGCTATTTTTTTTTAAAAAAAAATTAGTCATATGTAGTGAAGCATAAGTTTAATGATGAGTTTGCTTGTTTTATGATGAAATCTTGAAAAATGACAAGTGGCCAATTTACTTTTATCCGATGCCTTGAGTAGGTGATCTAAGTTAGACTCGTAAACACTTAAAAGTAGGTTTCTAGCAGTGAGAGCCCACGTAGTTGATAAAGTCAGTAGTTGAGAAAATTATTTGACGATGAATGACCATTTGCTTAGATATATGTCTCTGTTGGTAATTATTTATAATATATGGTATGGCTAGAAAATGAAAAAAAAAATGGTTAAAAAAAGAGAAAAAATAGAATGAAAAATGAAAAAAAAACAAAAAAAAAATAGACTACCTATAACTAATAAGCGTGAAGCTATCCACGGGTGAATGTTTGGACCACCATGAAGAGAAATACTACTTTAAAGGGTAAGTGAGTCAAAAGATAAAGAAAAGGAAAGTCATACTATATCGAGCATAATTGGCAGATACATAGCACTTTTGGGATATTTAGGTTAGTTAGACCCATCAGATCTCAATTTTTTAGGCGAAATCACCGAGTTGACTTATTTAGGATTCAAGCTATGATTGAACCTTTACACACACACACACATACTGTGAGTTTAGTTTAAATGAGTTATTTAAGAACTTGGATTTGAGTTACATTACGTACTTTGAAGGTTCTTTGATTTCATTGGTAGACATTCATTGAGGACAATATTATGTGTAACTATCAGACTGTTTTATCTGTTTCTTTATTTTTGCATGATTGTATATGCATGTGAATAACATTTATGGGTGTCATCGCTGTAAACCCTCACGAGACTATAACTTGTCCACTAGAGCCACCTAGGGGTTTAAAGGCTTGTTGCATAAGGTAAATATAATCGTGATCCCCACGAAAGTGGCTTAGTATAGTTTATATACAGTTTATGTATTTATTTTATTTCTTTTTATTTTTGCTCGAGGATAAGTAAAATGTTAAGTTCGAGGGTGTGATAAGCGGTAAATATATCGTATTTACCGCCCATATATCTTACATTTTGAGAGTTAATTCGAGTTTTATGAGCGTTTTGAGGAGTTCTTTGTATTTTTCATACGACGTTTTGAGGAGTTAATTCAAGTTACATTGGAAAGAAGAAGAAATTATTTACAGCTTTTTAGTTTATGCCAAAAACTGAATAGGATTCTATCATGGTAAAAAACAAGCCTAAATACATAAGATGCAATCTGTCTCCCATTGGCTCGCCAATGGGACTTGAAATTGGCTGATCTCTTTCCTCTATTAATGCACCAATGGGAGCTTATTGGCGTGCCAATAGGTCCAGAATTCCTATTTTAATGAATTTCTTAAGGAAAAAAGCTCCCACCATCTCCTATATAAGTACAATTATGTCCCCAAACCCTAAAAGGATCTTCATAACACAATTTTGGAGCCTCAGAGCATCGAAGAATATCTAGTACAAGGCAAGAATGAAGTGCTTCAACTAGTACTGGAGATTGAATACGAGCACTGCAAACAGGAGTTCATTCTTCTATTTTCTCTCTAGTTTTATCTTTATGAGTTCTTATTTTTTATTAATTATTAGCTTTCATTTATTGAATATTATGAGTAGCTAAACCATTAATCTAGGGTTGTAAAGATCTTAAGCACCATGTTTAATTAAGTTGCATATTTTTATTCTCTTGGGTCTGTTATTTATTATTTATTATTCTATGTTATTTTATTTGTCTGGTCAACCATAGAATAGTCTTGGTAAATCATTGGGAACTCGACGGAGGGAATTTGGGTTGGCCGTAGGAATAATAGCGCATGATCTAGTTTTTTTGAATAAATTTCCTCACATGATAGATATACACCTGCAGGCCATGCATAGGCACTATTAGAACTTGACTTTAATGAATTTGGTTTAAATTAATTAACATAGACATATAGTTAATTGGTTCAATCTGAATATTTATACCCGACCATCGAAAGAGGCTTGTAGATAGTTTAGTGTTTTAGGTTAATAATTCGTAACAACCTAATTAAATGAAAAATGTTTGAATCTATCATGTACATGCTTATGTGAAGTTACGATCATATGTTCTTCTATCTTATAAAGTTTCCCCAAAGTTTTGGTTATTCGAAGAGGTTATGGATGTGAACAAGTTGGTGAAATACTCGCAAGACATGTTTGAAGCTGTCATCATCCTCTATCTAGCCTCCATTATTGGTTTGGATTCCCTTAATTGTATTCTGTTTCCATCGCTCAAAAGCTTTTGACTGAAAAACCTGGTGTTCTTATCCCTTTTTTTTAGCCAAGCCACCCTTGATCGTTGGCTCCAGTAGACTTCTTGTTCATGGAGAAAACGGTCAATTTCCTTCTCCAATTCTCTAATTCCATTCCTACCATGATATTGGTCCCCTTATTTAATTTTTGAAGCCTCTAAGTTTTCTTCTTCATTCTAGTTGATGTCCCCCCAAAACACATATACACTCTAGTTTTTTAGCGTTTCTTGAACTTGTCCAACTATGTCCTTATAGTTCTGGATCTGATCAGTTTAGTGGCCCCAACCCAAATCATTCCAACAGTCCTCAATGAGTTTTCTGCAATCTTTACGGGAACTTCACATATCCTCATAAAAGAAACGTCTTTCATTTTTCTGATTTAGTGTTCCCCTCCATATTTTTTCAGAAAATTTCAAAAAGATTGGAAGATGATCAAAGCTCCACACTTCTAAATTACTAACGAGAGTAGAAATTTTGAGTTTTCCCAATTTGAGTTGCATTATTCAATATCTCTTCCACTAAGTAAGCTCCAAATCGATTGTTTAATCATGTGTAAGTGACTAAGTATAGCCTACTTTCCCGTAGAGCTTCCTCAAACTCATTAATCACACTTGGATATTTTACATCCCCTCTGAGCTTCTCACTTGTCTTCAACACTTTATTAAAGTCTCCTCTATAAAACCAAGGTAAGTAAACAAATAGATTTTTATTTTTTATTTTATTCTATTGTTGACGCCTGATTTTTCGTTCTAGAGAAAAATCAGTAAACTTTCTCCTCGAACAATCCTCCTTCAACTGTGAATTTGTTTGGTTTGTTGGGAACCAAAGGCAAACTTAGCAAAAATGGAAAAAACATACAGACAAAACAGAGGGTTTAACGTGGTTCGGTGAAATGGATCCAACCTACGTCCACGGGCACAATGGAAAAGGAAACTCTTATAACGTGGTCGGGTATAACCGACATGCCTATCTCTTGCTTAAAAAAGGCTTTTTACTATCTTTTACAAGTGAGAAATAAAATTAGATCAAATCTTCCTAAATGAGTTCTCAACCCCTCTTTATATGGTGTGTCTGAATCCACTAACCCACTGCCTATGACATCAACTCATGTCACAAGTCATTATTGCAGTAGCAAGTCTCTTTAGCTTCCTACAATTTGGCCAATCTGAACACTTCCTTTCTCTGTCTCTGCACCGACCTACCTATCACTGTATCAGCCTATGGCGTCCCTGCTCTGCCACATACCTATCATTGTATCGGCCTATGTCAGCTCTTCTCTACCACCTCTCTCTTATTGTACTGACCTATGGCGGCTGGTAGAAACTACTTTCGATGAGAACCATTACTTTTCTCATATGAGAGCTCAGGATACTGCAAACCATTCCCTGGTCTCTAGGGTGGCGTGTCGAGGCAAATGAACACCTTAGGTCCAAGTGTTTTGTTGGCTATGATATATTCTTATCAGGTCACGTATAATCTTTTGAGCCGATCCTCATTCTGACATGTGGCTATGAATGTCGAGGCTGCTCTAAGAGTCTTATGTTGGGGCGACCTGACCTGAACACTTCGGACCTGAATAAGATATGGAATATACACGTGTATGGGATCCACAAAAAGTCCCAAGCTACACATATGTAGATGTCGAATGTGATGCACATCAAGTCCCAATCCATACACGCGTCTAAGATCCACAACAAGTCCCAAGCTACACATTTGTAGATGTCAAATATGGCATAGACTTCATTATGAGTCTTCATTTGTGTATGTCGACTGGGATGTCCTAACACCAAATCTCCATACATGTATGTCGACTGAAATATCTTCACACCAACTCTCCATATAATGTCGAGTGGAATGTCTTCACACCAAGTCCTCATTAAGCTAGTGTCGACTAGAATGTCCCTGCAAAGTTTGGGACTTGTTGATGATCCTAGTCAACACTACACGCCTGTATCCTGACCTTCATCTGGTTCAGTTAAATGGGAACATTCCTCATTGTTCATGTAGAGTCAAGTTCAAGACCTGGCCTCCATCTGGTCCAGACAACATTGAAGACTCCACTGGTCATTTGATCAGTAGAATGGAGATTATCCTGACTTTCAAACAGGTTCAGTCGATTGGGTACATCCCCAATGGCTCATGTAGAGTCAAGTTCATGATCCTGACCTTCATCTGGTTCTTTCGACTGGGAACATCCCCAATAGCTCATGTAGAGTCAAATTCACAACATGGCATTCGTTTGGTTTAATCGATAGGGAGCATCAACGCTCAGGTACACCTACATCCTATGGTCTCACCTCAGACGACACACACGTCAATTACTCTCTAAGCTAATGACTCTTTGACTTAAAGAGTATGGGACAAACTGTACGGGTCAAATTTGGGCCCATGGGTAAAATTGTCATTCCGCTTCCGAACCAGCAAGCATTAAAAACCCAAAGGCCCGACACCAATCACCCATCAGTTTGAAGAACCCAAAATCCTCAGTGAAAGCCTATTTGTAAGCTTATATTGGTCCAAGTTATCTCATATGCCCATACCCAAGAAAATATATGACCAAAATGGCCTCCTAACACATCAGTTGCCAACCTAAGAAACGCTTGAACTCATAACTCTCCTCTCTCATGGATTAGTCATTTCCAACATCCAACGGACAAATAATTAATGTATTAAATATGCACACTGTTAGTTCCATTTTTATTGGCATGTGTCCGTGACAAAACGAGTTCAACTGAGTTGTAATCTATCATTAAGATCTTTGTGCAATTGGACTGGTTTCTGGCTGTTGTGTATCAGACATGCGTTCATGGTGCGTTCGTTGCAGTGTTTGAACGGTTGGCGTTAGTGCTGCGTTCGTTATTGAGTTCGAACGTGTGGCGTTAGTGGCATGTTCTTCATTGGGTTCGAACGGGAGCATTCCAGATAGCAAACGTTCGAGGCACGTTCTTGGTGCGTTTGAATGGGATCATTCCAAAGAGCATCCGTTTGTTGTGCGTTCGAGTGGCATTCGAATGAGTCTTTCCAATGGGCACGCGTTCGTGGATCGTTCTAGTAAGCGTTCGAACGCGACTGCGATCTGAACGTGTTTTTTACCCTTTTCACTTTGAAAACCCTAGCCTTTTCACACTACCTATAAATATAACATGTAGTTGCCATTCCCCTTGGTTGAAATAGTTGAAACATATTTCCCTTGAGCTAAAATCACTCAAAGCTTTCAACTCTCTTTGATTCCACCATTGAAGACTTCTTATCTCCTTGTCTTCTTCATTGATGGTGTGAATGTTTCTTTGATAAACCTTCAACACAACTTAACCCAAAATTCCTAATCCTTTAGAGTTCTTTAGGAGGAAGTTTGGTAGTCGGAGTTCCGGCGTCAGAGGTGATACAATCTACTCAGAGACTTCATAGGTTCTGAAGAAAATCATGGGTCGCGGGCTTGAGGAGTTGCCTTGAGTTCTTGCAGTATTTCGGTACTTGAGTCGGTGGAGTTGCATGCTAGGAATGAGTGTTGAGCCTAACTGCAACAAGGCGTATTCATCTAGAGATGTGCCTAAACCTCCCAAACATGACTTGGGTAATAAGCCTATTGAGTGTAGTCATGTGCCTCCTCTTTTTGTTCTTCGTCCTGTTTCCCAACCTCAATCTAGAGGTATTGTGGGTAAACCTCGCTCTCATCTGAGGTTTGTGCATGTGTGCCACCACTGTGGCAAGGTTGGACATATTAGGCCTAAGTGCTTTATGTTGCACAAGCAAAAGAAGATGCCTAAAAGTGTGTCACCTAGATTTGACTCTTCAAATTTAGCTTCTCAAGTTTCTGCACTAACTAAACAAGCTCAATTTCTTAGTGAGAAACTCTCTTTGTTGACTAGGAATTCTCAAGTGGATGAGGTTCCTAGAAAGGTTTGGGTGAGGAAGCAAGATGAATTCCCATCTTCTTCTACGTGTCCTAATGAACATGATGAGAGTGCACTTCGGTGTAACTCTGCTTAAAAGATGCATTTTTATTTTCCGATTGTGTGTGTTTTATGTTTTTGCACGTTTATTTTATTTTCACAGCATATGGGTGTGTGTGTGTCTTATTTTTGTTATATGTCTCTTGGTATATAGGATGGAAACCCGGACATAAATTTCATAGCCGATTCCGAATGGACGGTAGTATGATCTGCACTCGGGATTCAACTCCACGTACCATTGGATGTTTTACAAGCCTATTTATGTCTTTATTTTTATTTGTTAAAATCTGAAAAATACAAAAAAAAAAAAATAAGATGAAAAAGACAAAAATTATTTTTTTTATGGCTTGTTAGAGCATGAATAGCATGTGCATGTGATCCTGGTATATAGGATATATGATTATGCATGTATGATATGCTTTTATTTTTCTTGATGCTCTATATACATGAGTGTGTGTGATAAAAACCTTATCCTGTGCTTGCACCTCACATACACGTTTTTATTTTATCAAGGCTTGGTCGCATGTATGAGTTTTTGGAATGGCAATCTAATCTCTTACATGCTTTGTTTGCTCAATAGTGTGACCTTTGACTAGTTGACCTTGTGTTATCCCTTTTTTTGCTAAAGTAAAAAAGAAATATATTTTTAAAAAAAATGAGACTCAAGTGCAAAAGAGCCAATGTGGCCAAATTCAAAAGATAAGGGTAAAAACCCTTCACTCGAAAGAGTTGTTAAATATGAGCTCATGATATTTATGGGGTAAACAATATAGCATGCAACCAATGTTGCTTATTTTCAGGTCCTAGTGGTGCTGAGTTTGAACATCTATTGTGTGGACTTGGTTTGTTTTTAGATGGATTTCTTTGGCTGTGTCCAGCTCATAAAATAAGGTCTTAAGCCTTGATTTGTTGTGCACTTTATTTTTCACGCAAGTGCTTGATATGCTTTGGTGTTTATGTCATATGCATAAATGTTGTATTTAGCCAAATTTAAAATGATGCATATTATTTCATGTCATAAACAGCTAATATTGACTGGGTATCATTGTATCAGCTTGAAATGTTGTTTCAGTCAATTTTTGACAGGATTTTTATTTATCTCAGTATGTGTCTGTGTGTGCTTCATGTTATTGCATACCAATTTTTTTCTTCTCTCTTGTGCACCTTTCTGAGTTTTGGTTTACTTTTCGTGTTTTAATTTGCTAACTGTATGTGCCTGTTAGTGAATGGGGTAAGTTCTGTTTGTTTATGCTCTTGCATGTGTTTGTCTTCTGTTGTTTTTCCTGTTTCCTTCATCCTTTGTCATTTCGTGACAAAAAGAGGGAGAGTATTATATTAAGAGGGAAAGCCTTATTATATGGGAGGGAGTCGTAAATTATCCTTTAGATATCTCCATTTTAGAGGGAGTTCAAATTAAGGGGGATATGGATATCTAATTGTACATGCATGAGTTTATACATGTTTATTTTATACTTGATAATCCTGATGCTTTTCACGGTATATTGTTGTTTGTGGATGTTCCAAGTAAACAGGTTTGTTGCTGTGGTGGTTTTGATTTCAAGACTACTTGGTTAGGTATTAGATCGAGTCCTATTGTAATAAGTCACTGTTTTGATGGTTGACAGTTGACTTTTTTTTCTTTTTGGGTCTTTTACCGTAGTTTTTGTATTAGGTAGTGTTTTGTCATGGAATGCCAAAGAGGGAGATTGTTAGTTCCGTTTTTATTGGCATGTGTCCGTGACAAAACGAGTTCAATTGAGTTGTAATCTATCATGAAGATATTTGTGCAATTGGACTGGTTTCTGGCTGCTGTACATCAGACATGCGTTCGTGGTGCGTTCGTTGCAGTGTTCGAACAGTTGGCGTTAGTGCTGCATTCTTTATTGGGTTCGAACGGGAGCATTCCAGAGAGAAAACGTCCGAGGCACGTTCTTGGTGCGTTCAAAAAGGATCATTCCAGAGAGCATCCGTTCGTTGTGCATTCGAACGAGTCTTTCCAGTGGGCACGCGTTTGTGGATCGTTCTAGTAAGTGTTTGAACGCGACTGCGATCTAAACGTGTTTTTTGGCCCTTTTCACTTTGAAAACCCTAGCGTTTTCACCCTACCTATAAATATAACATGTAGCCGCCATTCTCCTTGGTTCAAACAGTTGAAACATATTTCTCTTGAGCCAAAATCTCTCAAAGCTTTCAACTCTCTTTGATTCCACCATTGAAGACTTCTTATCTCCTTGTCTTCTTCATTGATGGTGTGAATGTTTCTCTGATAAACCTTCAACACAACTTAACCCAAAATTCCTAATCATTTAGAGTTCTTTAGGAGGAAGTTTGGTAGTTGGAGTTCCGGCGTCAGATGTGATACAATCTACTCAGAGACTTCAGAGGTTTTGAAGAAAACCGTGGGTCGCAGGCTCGTTTTCACTATTGATCACTTGAGTGTCGGAATACCTACGGCACCCACCACACCGGTGGGCAGTACTCCCCACTCATTCTACCTTTGTTTTGCAGGATTACTATGTAGGAAACGCTTTCCTCGCGCAGCGGAAGCGGCTTAGGAATCCGGGATTGACCTTAAAAAAAAATTTCTGCCCTTCTCCTTTGTATCCATAATTTTTCCACCCAAAAGTTCTAGATCTAAACAGCCCTGCATTTATCTCTCATGTGCGCATGTTTGAATAGATCAAATAAAGCATCAACATTTGATCATATGCGCATATTTCATGATTAGCGTCAAGTTGCAATTTCCACGTATACAACCAACAGTTGACAAAATTCCATTTTCATTCAACGCCTCATCCGCTCCGCATGCGCAGATCTGGTTTGATCAATTTCCTTTAGTCACGCATCAACCCTTGATCTTGCATTTGATCATGACTGTGACTTTTCGTCTCCTTCATTTAAAGAACCATTCGCTGTCACTTTGATCAACTTTGATCATTTGGACTGCTTTCATCATACACACAGCAACCATCACACATGCATGCGTTGTAGAATGAAATAATAATATTTGTTGCTGCTCTTGTTTCACGCAAACACACTTTTTTTTTTTTTTTTTTTTTTTTTTTTGAAATCGTTGGAAACCCCGCCACCAAACCACCCATTCTGGGCCGCGGCGCAGGTAAAACCCCCGGCTGCCCCAGGCTCTTACAAGAAGTTGCACCCCCTGGATTCGAACCCAGAACCTCAAGGTGAGATTCTGGACCCTTCACCACCAAGCCACACCCCTTGGGGGCTCACGCAAACACACACATCTATGCTTTTAAGAAATTAAACTTACAAATGTACGTCACTTTTCAAAATACAATTGCACATGATTGTGCCATGCGATTGAATGATCAAACATTGATTTGAAAATAATTGGATTTTACAGTGAATGTGAATAAGAAATCGGATCCATCAATCGATCTTCCGAGCTATGTCTCGTTACCAATGAAAACTTGTATGGACAAGACTCACAAAATGAATCCTTAAATGATTTAGAGATATCAAACACACTTAGTATTATTTTTCTTCTTATTGTTCTTCAATGGTGTTTCTCAACTTTTGAGAGAATAGAGAAGAAGAAGGAGATGCCTAGGGTTGCAAGAATGACAGATAGCCACAAAAGAAAATCAATTTTTTTTTTTTATACTTAGGTTAATTGTTTCCAAAACAAAACAACTAATCCCCTCCCCCTTAGTGCAATAATCGGCCAAGGTAGAAAATGAATATTAATTTTTTGTAACATCAATCAAGTATTGAATGACAAAATTAATTACAAATATTAACTAAGTAATTTGCCTTTTCAAATTTTGATAACTTCCAAAGCCATCAAAACTTCCCTTTAATTCCTTGACAAAATCGGCAATGGCATAATTCTTTTCATTAATTTTGTAACAATTATATTAACTTTCCATAAAGAAAATATTTGTTACAAAATTGAATATTTGACATCCAATTAAATGGTGTGACTTACAAAATAATGCCAAGGGTTTCCAAAACCTTTTAATTTGGAAATTACAACTTTAGCCTTCATTAAATTATATCATATATAAATTAATTATTAACAATAAATAATTATCATATAATCATTTATTATATTAATCATATATTAAATTTTAATATATAGTTACAAGTGTGACTTAATTAATATTATTAATCATATTAATAATATTTATTCTTTTGTAAGTATATAATTAGACTATCCAATTATACTAAATCCGCTATAGTATATCGAGCTAGCACGGGGACCAAATGGACCTACGGTTCCGAGCTCCAATAATCTCGAAATATTAATTAAGCTCTTAATTAAATATTCTGAATTATTAACTCCGGGTTATTCCACTAAAAATCCGAAGTTGCACTCTCTTGCCGTAGATGATATATTAAGCCGAACCAAGTCGGTGTCCATCGATATAGTCATTACATATGAATTGACTCTTCACGAGTATCTCGTAATTAGAGTCGGGCCATAATGTCCGTTATACCCCTCTAATTATTTTTACCTTAAGTACCATTGATTCTCTAATGAACGATTTATTCATAACCATTATGAATTTTAATCTTTCTATTCGTAACAGAAAGACTTGAACACTCAAATCGTTCAAACACTGAATCAACCTTAAGAAAAATACTCCTCTACTTTTTGCAAGAAGGAGTGAACTCCATGTCTATGTAAAACATTCCCAGTTACATAACAGACCAAGCCCCCAAAATACGTAGCTATTGGCCGAGACTGCAACACCAACCTCACCTTTGTAAATCAAAGGACATAGTCTGTCATGCAGGAGTTCGTAGTACACTCAGGATTAAGATCAATCCATATATGACCATCTAGTAGATCGAAATGACTTTCTTAGTTTAACGGATATTAAAAGAATCTCATTTCTATCTAGGTCCAGTCCTATATGATCACATCATACAAGGTGCCTCCATTCTCATGTTTCTACATGGACGATCCCGGATTAAGGTCGCCATACAAATATAGAATGGACCGCAGCTATAGATAAACCACAAACAAAGTAACCGCTTTGTTTGCTCACTATGGACTATTTAAGATTACAAACTTCAGACTTAAATCCTCTTGTGTATGACACTCATACACTAAGTCTGAAGACACATAAGTAATCTAGGGTATTCAAGATGATATATAATATGCAAAAATTAAACAAACACTTTGATAAATGAATAATGCATCATTTTATTTCAAAACTCATAAAACCGTTTACATCACATGTAGCTCTAGGGCATACATCCTAACAATCTCCCTCTTGCACTTGAGCAAATGGGATATGTCACGTATTCCTAGACCATCTAGGTGACCTTCAAACACTTTAGCCGACAAGGTCTTTGTAAATGGATCTGCCAGGTTCCTGTGAATTTCCTCTCTATATGCTTTTCCCTATTGTGGCTTCTTGGTTCTTTGGAGTTTGCCACCGCACCACTATTATCGCAATAGAGTGTGAGTGGTTTATCCATATCTAGAACAACTTCCAGATCTCTCAAGCTGCTAGATATTCAGCCTCCATGGTGGAGTCAGTAATGCAAGATTGCTTTATACTCCGCCATACTATACCCAAACCTAGGGTGAACACTGATACAGATGTTGATTTCCTATAATCGACATCTGTCTGAAAATCAGAGTCTGTATATCCCCTTAGGATCATATCCTCACCGGAATACACAAGCATATAATCTCTCGTTCTCTTAAGATACTTGAGAATGTGTTTCACAGTCACCCAATGATCTAATCCTGGGTTTGACTGAAACTTACTGACTACTCCCATTGCAAAACAGATGTCCGGTCTTGTGCATAACATAGCATACATGAGACTACCAACTGTTGATGCATATGGGATATGCCTCATTTCCTCAACATCTTGAGGTGTCTTAGGAGATTGTTCCTTTGACAAATGAATTCCATGCCGATAAGGCAGATTGCCTTTCTTAGAATTCTGCATCCCAAATCACACAAAGATCTTATCGATATAGGATGCCTGAGACATAGCTAACAGTCGTTTCATGCGATCCCGAAGTATCTGAATCCCAAGAACATAAATGGCCTCTCCCAAATCTTTCATTTGGAATTGGTTAGCTAGCCAGGTTTTCACGTCTGATAATATCTTTACATCATTCCCAATGAGTAAAATATCATCGACGTATAAAACAAGAAAAACCACCTTCCCGTCAATGACGCGCTTGTATACACAAGGCTCATCAACATTCTGCTCAAAATCATAAGACTTGATCGTGGTATCAAATCTTATATTCCAAGATCGAGATGCCTGCTTGAGTCCATAAATGAACATTTGCAGCTTGCAAACTTTTTGCTCTTGACCTTGGGCGATGAACCCCTCTGGTTGTATCATATAGATACTCTCATCAAGATTGCCATTCAAGAATGCAGTCTTGACATCCATTTGCCAAATTTCATAGTCATAATATGCGACAATGGATAGAAGAGTGCGGATGGATTTAAGCATGGCTACTGGCGAGAAAGTTTCCTCATAGTCAACTCCCTCTTTCTGGGTATAACCCTTGGCCACTAGTCTAGCCTTGAAGGTCTGTACATTCCCATCTAATCCTCTATTCCTCTTGTAGATTCACTTGCAACCTATGGGTTTTACACCATCAGGTTGGACTACAAGTTCCCAGACTGAGTTGGAGAACATGGAATCCATATCTAGGTTCATGGCTTTGAGCCATTCCTCTTTGTCAGAATCATCAATTGCACTACTATATGTCAATGGATCATCTATGCCATCGTTGGATGCGACAACTTGTGCCTCTCCAACCCCAAGGTAGCGATCAGGTTTTCGTACAACCCTCCCATTACGTCTAGGCGGTAGATCATTCTGACGAGCTTGCATCTGACTCTCAGATGTCGAAGGTGCTATGTATTTGTCAACTTTCGTTGACGATGGCGTGCTGGTCGAACCAGTAAGTAACTCCTCGAGTAACATCTTACTTCGAGGCTTGAACTCCATCATATAGTCCTCCTCTATAAACGTAGCATTTGCCGATACAAATACTTTTTTATCATCAGGACTGTAGAAGAATCCACCCATAGTCTCCTTAGGATAGTCTACAAATAGGCACACCTGAGAACGTGGCTCCAACTTTGTGGTCTTATTCTTTAGCACATGTGCTGGACACCCCCATATGCGGAAATGTCGTAAACTAGTTTTACGACCATTCCACAACTCTAAGGGAGTCTTAGGAACAGACTTAGATGGAACTACATTAAGGATATGCATTGTGGTTTGCAGTGTATATCCCCAGAATGAACTAGGTAATGAGCTATAACTAAACATAGATCTCATTATGTCTAGTAGGGTCCGATTTCTCCTCTCTGCAACACCATTTTATTGTGGTGTTCCAGGCGCTGTGAGTTGGGATACTATCCCAAGCTCAACTAAGAATTCCTTGAAATCTATATCAAGGTATTCTCTTCCACGATCCGATCGTAGAGTTTTGATTGTCTTACCTAATTGGTTCTCAACCTCAGCACGATACTCTTTGAACTTTTCAAAGCTATCTGATTTGTGATGCATTAGGTAAACATACTCATATCTAGAATAATCATCAATAAATGTGACGAAGTTTCATAACCTCCTCGGGCTTTTACATTCATCGGTCCGCGAACGTCGAAATGTATTAGCTCAAGTGGTTGACTGGCTCTTATACATTTTCTAGTAAAATATCTCTTGGTCATTTTTCCTTCTAAATAGGATTCGCATACTGGTAAAGTCCCGAGCTTTAACTGGTTTAAGGCTCCGTTCTTTATCAATTTGTCTATCCGGTCAAGGTTGATATGACCAAGTCTAAGACGCCATAGATATGTGTCATCATGAGAAATCTTTTGCTATTTAGTTTTAGGTTTCTCAACCTAAAATATTTCAGTATTGAGCAGTGGCTTATGTGTTAACAGTCTAAACACATACAAGTTATCTCCTAGTTTCCTTAGCATATAGGCAATCCATTTATGAAATAATAACTATTATTATTAGATAAAATGATAACCATCATGCAATAGTTTTGCAACAAAAATCAAATTTCCATGACAAAACAGAAACAAACACCATTTTGTTTAAATTCAAATAACTTTTATTTGAAAAATTGAAAACTGATAACTCCCACTACTTTGCTGAAACAGCATCCCCTATCCTGACTCTTATAGTAAAGTTACCTTCAGCAAGGTCTTTACGTACATCAAGTGGCTATACCTTCAGCCTTCCCAGTGTTATTCTTCTTTTGAAGACTTGACAACATTTGTTTTAGCACTGGGCTTACGAGGATCCAGTAGCATGGACTCGTAATGGGTGAGCTCATTAAGTAGTTGGGTCAAAGTAAAAGTCAACGTGTTCATAACATAGTTGCTCTTAAACTGCAGGAGACTCTTCGGAAGAGTTTCCATAATCATTGTCACCTGGCTACGCTCATCAATACGAGCTCCATGGGTTTCAGCAGTGTTAAGATAGGTCATCATCTTCAAGACATGCTCTCGTAATGATGTCTCATCATTCATTCTAGCAGTCATCACTGAGACCATAGCCTCAAGGCGTTGACGCTCCGAAGGCTGCCCAAACATGCCCTGCAATGACTCCATCATCTGAGATGTTAGAGTCATCGGTTCATGCTTTGCAGCACGAACCTCAGACATCCTTGCTAGCAAGTAGCAGCAGGCTTTCTCATTTGCTGCGACCCATTTTTGGTAGGTATCGCACACAGCTTGGCCAGCATTTCTGGCCGGCTCGGGAGGACTCTCCTCCGTCAGGATAAATTTTAGGTCTTCACAGACCAGGATAGCGTTCATGTTACTTTTCCACTTAACATAGGTTTCTCCCGTTAGTTTGTCGTTTGAGAGTATGGAAATAAATGGAGAAACCATGGCTGAAAAATAAAATAAACATGCATTTAACATTCATTCATCGCATATTAAAATCATCAAATAATTTTAGCATAAAATTAAACATGATGCATGAACCATGAATAATGAATTAGAAACCTAAGAGAATTACTATGCCACGAAAATCTGTCATCCCACAAATAAGTGTCGTCGTAGGGTAGGTCAAGTACTTGCATGATAGATCGAGACAATCTGAGTCAATTTAATATATACGGGAACAACTCTTATTCCTATATTAACCAACTATCGTTTCATTCGATCAAGGAATTTTATTAACAGTTAATTATTCCTTTGTGAGTGTAACCCGTCGTTTCGGGATTCTTGGACTTAACGAGTGAAGTGCCGTTGTAGGGTAGGTCAGTTCACAATATACATCTAGAATCTCTATCCTCTCGGAACCCAAACCTGATATTGACTCAAAATGGACACCATCCGTAGGGGGACGAAAACAAAGTCGTCTCGAGGCGCCTTTTGAATCTCACATTTTTGGACTAACAACGGAGATCGCGGGATATACTGTCGTATATTCCTCTCCCACTCACTATTTTAAAATTAAGGTTTCTATCTATAAAATATCTAATATTTTATTTTAACTAGTGTGGATAAATTTATGGCGGCTAAATCATAATTTTTATTTACACTATTTTGACATAAGTGACCTAACCAATTTTAACTCTTGAAATTGTATCACTAATATTCCATTAGTCTCTACTAATAGTTTTACCCAATTAAACTAATTTAATTAGAGTGGTATTAGTGAGCTATTATATTTTAACTCTTAAAAAACTAGAACACTAATATGTTTAAAATTTATGGAATTCTAAAAGGTCAAAATTTTAATTAAACATTTTAATAAATCTTAGTGCGTTATAAAATCCAATGGTACGTGGAATTGTATCCCTAGTGCAGACCATATTACCGTCCATTCGGATTCGGCTATGGAATTTATATCCTGGTTTCCATCCTATATACCAATGGAATTTATTATGCACCAATTAAGCCCAATATATTAGAATTCAAATTTTAAACCATAAATCCAATTAATCTAATTAATTGATTTCTATGCATATCATATTTTAATTTAAACATTTTAAATAACATAAAATCATATTTTTATGTGTATAATGATAATGCATCTATGACATGTTATGGCATGTAAAGTGCAAGAGTGGGCACCCTAAGCTATATGACATGTTATTCAAACAATTCGAAACAAACATACATATAACATAAAAAATATTTTGCATTGACCGGTCTCTTATTTTTCCTATACTAATCTAATTAGTACATAAGATTCACCAAGGCATTCCTTGGTCTTCAAATCCTGCTTCAAAGTGGTGTTGGCTCCTTTTGCGACTTCGGTGCTCCAAATTACAAAAATTGAAATTTTACATTGAAAAATAAAATTACAACAAATGTAAACAATGGCCTTATGGCCTTACATCTCAAAAACAAAACCAACTACAAAAAATAAGAGCCGGAAAAATTTACGACCAATGCAAAATCCATTCATCACACATGCATGCGTTGCAGAATGAAATAATAATATTTGTTGCTGCTCTTGTTTCACGCAAACACACACATCTATGTTTTTAAGAAATTAAACTTACAAATGTACGTCACTTTTCAAAATACAATTGCACATGATTGTGCCATGCGATTGAATGATCAAACATTGATTTGAAAGTAATTGGATTTTACAGTGAGCGTGAATAAGAAATCAGATCCACCAATCGATCTTCCGAGTTATGTCTCGTTACCAACGGAAACTTGTGTGGACAAGACTCACAAAATGAATCCCTAAACGATTTAGAGATATCAAACACACTTAGTATTGTTTTTCTTCTTATTGTTCTTCAATGGTGTTTCTCAACTTTTGAGAGAATAGAGAAGAAGAAGGAGATGCCTAGGGTTGCAAGAATGGGAGAGCCACAAAAGAAAATCAAATTTTCTTTTTATACTTAGGTTAATTGTTTCCAAAACAAAACAACCAATCCCCTCCCCTTTAGTGCAATAATCGGCCAAGGTAGGAAGTGAATATTAATTTTTTGTAACATCAATCAAGTATTGAATGACAAAATCAATTATAAATATTAACTAAGTAATTTGCCTTTTCAAATTTTGATAACTTCCAAAGCCATCAAAACTTCCCTTTAATTCCTTGACAAAATCGGCAATGGCATAATTCTTTTCATTAATTTTGTAACAATTATATTAACTTTCCATAAAGAAAATATATGTTACAAAATTGAATATTTGACATCCAATTAAATGGTGTGACTTCCAAAATAATGCCAAGGGTTTCCAAAACCTTTTAATTTGGAAATTACAACCTTAGCCTTCATTAAATTATATCATATATAATTTAATTATTAACAATAAATAATTATCATATAATCATTTATTATATTAATCATATATTAACTTTTAATATATAGTTACAAGTGTGACTTAATTAATATTATTAATCATATTAATAATATTTATTCTTTTGTAAGTATATAATTGGACTATCCAATTATACTAAATCCGCTATAGTATATCGAGCTAGCACTGGGACCAAATGGACCTACGGTTCCGAGCTCCAATAATCTCGAAATATTAATTAAGCTCTTAATTAAATATTCCGAATTATTAACTCCGGGGTATTCCACTAAAAACCCGAAGTTGCACTCTTGTTGCCGTAGATGATATATTAAGCCGAACCAAGTCGGTGTCCATCGATATAGTTGTTACATATGAATTGACCCTTCACGAGTATCTCGTAATTAGAGTCGGGCCATAATGTCTGTTAAACCCCTTTAATTATTTTTACCTTAAGTACCATTGATTCTCTAATGAACGATTTATTCATAACCATTATGAATTTTAATCTTTCTATTCGTAACAGAAAGACTTGAGCGCTCAAATCGTTCAAGCACTGAATCAACCCTTAAGAAAGATACTCATCTACTTCTCGCAAGAAGGAGTGAACTTCATGTCTATGTAAAATGTTCCCAGCTACATAACAGACCATGCCCCCAAAATACGTAGCTATTGGCTGGGACTGCAACACCAACCTCGCCTTTGTAAATCAAAGGACATAGCCTGCCATGCAGGAGTTCGTAGTACACTCAGGATTAATATCAATCCATATATGACCATCTAGTAGATCAAAATGACTTTCTTTGTCTAACTGATATTAAAAGAATGTCATTTCCATCTGGGTCCAGTCCTATGTGATCACATCATACAAGGTGCCTCCATTCTCATGTTTCTACATGGACGATCCCAGATTAAGGTCGCCATACAAATATAGAATGGACCGCAGCTATAGATAAACCGCAAATAAAATACCATCTTTGTTTGCTCTCTATGGACTATTTAAGATTACAAACTACAGACTTAAATCCTCTTGTGTATGACACTCATACACTAAGTCTGAAGACACATAAGTAATCTAAGGTATTCAAGATGATATATAATATGCGAAAATTAAACAAACACTTTGATAAATGAATAATGCATCATTTTATTTCAAAACTCATAAAACCGTTTACATCACATGTAGCTCTAGGGCATACATCCCAACATACTAGTGCCCTCATACTACAAATTCTCAATTGTGGACCTCGGACGAAAATTTGCATAAACACAGTCCTGAGCCAATAATCTCAAAGTGGCATCGGCGGAACAAATGCAGCCCATAGCCATATTAAGTACTTGGCCACAAAGTAAATGTTCACTCCTTGTGCCACTAAACAATTGGCCATGTGGGAGAAACCCCGACCCTATACCAACAAAGATAAATAAGCGTCGGTAGAACGTAGCCCGACCCCGAGCCGATCTGACAAAGAGAGGCCTTGGGGGAAAGATCGACCCTAAGTCATATAATTACCACAACCTCGGTGGTACTAAAATAGACTCAAGCCATCGAATCATCACGCCCTCAGTGGTATTAAAGCAGACCCGATCCAACAAACTACTACGACCTCGACGGTACTAAAAAAGACCCGAGCTAATCATATTTCTACAGCCTCGGCAGTACAAAAGCATACCCGAGTCAATCAAACTACTACAACCTCGGCGGTGCAAAAATAGACCCAAGTCAATCAAACTTCTACAGTCTCGGCGGTACTAAATCAGACCCGAGCTAGCAAACTTCTGCGGCCTCGGCGGTACTAAAGCAAACCCGAGCCAACAAAATTGTACAGCCTCGGTGGTACTAAAGCAAACCCGAGCCAGCAAAATTCTACGGCCTCGGTGGTACTAAAACAGACTCAAAACTTCAACGGCCTCGGCGGTACAAAAGCAGACCAGAGGCAAACAAACTACTACGGCCTCGACGGTACTAAAGCAGACCCGAGCAAATACTAAAGAAAACCCCAGTCAATCAAACTATTGCGGCCAGCCTCTTATACCGGCGTTACCTTCCCTTATTCGACTAAGCCCTACTAGAGTCTGTTCTCCCGCCACTATTTCTTTCAACTTTTCAATTCTCTCTATCTTAGTCGCCAGGAAGGCTCGAGTTCCCTCCCTTCCTATCTGCAAGTTCTCTTCTATTCTCTCCATCCATCTCGCCAATGTGGCCTCTGAAGTTATGTGGTTTCCATTCCTTCTATCGTCTCAACGTGTTTGTTGGTTTTCGTACGGTTCCCCACAGACGGCGCCAACTGTTGACGGTTGATTTTCGTTCCGGGGAAAATCGGTAAACTTAATCCTCGAACAATCCTCCCTCAACTGTGAATTTGTTTGGTTTGTTGGGAACCAAAGACAAACGTAGCAAAATATGGAAAAAAAAACACAGAAAAAACAAAGGGTTTAACGTGGTTTGGCGGAATGGATCCAACCTATGTCCACGGGCACAAGGGAAAAGGAAAGTTTTATAACGTGGTCATGTATGACCGACCTGCAAATCTCTTGCTTACAAAAAGCTTTTTGCTCTCTTTTACAAGTGCGAAATAAAATTAGCACAAATCCTCATAAATGAGTTCTCAACCCCTCTTTATATAGTGCGTTTGAATCCACTGGTCCACCGCCTATGACATCAGCTCATGTCACATGTCATCATTACAATAACAACTCTCATTTGCTTCCCATAATTTGGCCAATCAGAATACTTCATTTTTCTGTCTCTGCACCGACCTATGGTAGTCTATAGCGGCTCTGCTCTGCCACATACATGTCACTGCACCGGCCTATGGTGGCTCTGCTCTGCCACCTCTCTGTCACTGCACCGGCCTATGGCGGCTGGTAGAAGCCACTTTCGATGATAAACGTTGATTTTCTCATACGAGAGCTCAGGATACTGGAAATCATTCCCCGGTCCCCAGGCTGGCGTGTCGAGGCGAATGACCACCTCAGGCCCAAATGTTTTGTTGGATCCGATATCTTCTCATCAGGTCGGGTATGATCTGTTGAGCCGATCCTCATGCTGACACGAGGCTCTAAATGTCGAGGCTGCTATAAGAGTCTGATGTTGGGGCGACCTGGCCTAACCACCTCGAACCTGACTACCTCGGACTTGACCACCTCGGAGCTGACCAACTCGGACTTGACCACTTCGGACCATACTACCTCGTACCTGACCACCTCGAGTCAATCTTCCAATCTATCCCCAAGTTCTACCCCGGGTTGCCTCTCTGTGCTTCGGGCTCGGGTCATGATCTCTTCTAGGCATCACCTCGAAATCGGGTCCCTCTGTCTGATTTCTCATCCTCACAAGGACATTGAGCTTTTACCTTGTTAAGTTAAAAAAAAAAAAAAAAAAAAAAAGTGTAAAACTCACTTTACCCTTTTTTGGGATTGTAACTTCTTAGAAGCCAAAAAACCACCATCAACAACTATATTTATAGACTTTTACTTAATTTTAAATGTATAATTATGTTTGATAAACAATTTTGATTCCCGTGCTGAGCAAAATATAATGATATTTATGAATGTGAAAGTAATTGAATTTTAACTTTCCAGTCATAAATATTAAAGGACCGATCCTTAAAAACCTGATACAACCAATCAGATTATTTAACTTTAGATCTAAATTTTTAAATAAAAACATATATTTTAGGTTAAATAAATAACGTTTTTAAAGCCTGAGAGGCCTTGCAGTTATTACTTTTTTATTATCTTTAATCTTATCTAAAAATAAAGTCGTATCCATAATACACATGTATGAAATTAATTAATTAAATTTATAAATTTCATTATAATTGCTATCAAGAATTTCGAAGTACATGACCATTAGAATTTTAATTAAATTTCATGTTTATTCACATCCAACAAATGAACATAAATTCATGCTTGGTCAATTGATATGATAAATTTAGAATATTAAAATTAGTGCAAAGCTATATGGGAGCCAAATAGATGAAAATTATGTTTGGAGTCGGTATTCGGCGCGCCAATTTCTTATGTATTTTCATGGAAATACATAATTGTTCATATATATTATTATGAATAAAAATATAAAGTTTCATCAATATTCATTCTTTTATATATAGTAAAAGCGTAAATGATCTTATAATAATTAAGTTATAATATAACCCAACTATGATCGATATGCCGGTCTCAATACCAGTATGTCGATTTCGGAAGCCAAATTCGAAGTGTAGATATCGATTTAATGACCAGTATAGGGATAGAGAAACCAGTATGCTGAATCCAGAAACCATGTCAAAGTATAGGGCCACTGGCATGCCAGTATATCCATTGCTATATCAGTTTGACAGCCCAAATGGAGGCAAAATGATGTTGAATGCTCATGGACTTGAACCAGAAATATTCTAAATGTTCATGATCTTGAATCAGGGTGTTATAAGGATCTACTAATCTTCCGAACCTGTAACTAAAGAAAGGAGTAAGCTCACATTTAGTGCAATGGATAAACATGTAACAAAACGGATAGAATAAGTCTTTCCTAGAAATCATATCTTATATTTCATTTCTCATAAATCTCATTTTTGAATATAAATTCTCTGTATAAACTAAAACAGTTCATTCATCAATATAAACACTCGCGACATAATGGCAAAGTTGGCAACATGAGACTTTCTCATAGCAATAAATAGCAACATTAGACATTATCTCACGACAAATAAATATGGCACGTAAATGTACACGAAATGTATTCTAGTATAAAAATTATTTTCTAAAACATATGCTCATTTATCTCAAAAGTAATGCATGCATTTCCATATACTACAAACTCATGATTTCTTACATAATCAATATTCGATCATTTTTTTTTATAGAAAACTATAAGTTTTTTCCAAAACTAAATCATTTAATATATAAACTTAAAATTCATTTAAGAAAACATAAATCTATATACTTTAAGAAAGCATCAATGTAATAAGCTTATTCACGCACTTGGTGGGCTGTAATACTAAAAAGAGAAACTACGTAGCAGGACTGTCCCCGCCAACGTTATCTCGAACAATTAAGAGACATAAGAATATGTCGTAAGGAACATGACGCTAACTAATAATAGATGAAAGAATATGCAAGAAACGTGACTTAAAAGCTATCGTAATCCTAACGGTATTTCGACAGTATTTCGTCTATAATACAAACTTTAATTATATAATTCAACCTCATTAAACTTACAATCATATTCAATTTTCAATATACATTCATCCACATATCAATTCAACATCATTAGCCCAATTCACGAGCCACAATAACTTCTCATCTACATTCTTACTCGACCATATTTTTGATTAAGTTCATAATTCACTTCCAACCACATGACAACAATTTAAATAGCCTAAGTAAATAAATTAATCACATTTTAAGGCTAATTAGGTTCCAAAATACATAACACGCATAAATCGAATATAACGATGAATTACACGAAAATCAAAATTCGGTGGTTCTTTTTTACGTGGAAGGATCGGGACAGCACATAGGAAGACTCCAGGGAGGGGGCTGACATTCAGTTCGGCACATAGGGTCTGACGAGTGGGCCCCAAACGCCGTGACTTCAGCCCGCGCATGGTCCTTACGTGCGGTGACTTCTGCCCGCGCCTGAACGCCACGCGCCATCGGGAATTTGAATTTTCCGGTGGCCATCCCATGCGTTCTTTATTCTCCCCCGGTTCCAATGCTACCGATGGTTCCTTAATCGGAATTCCGGATCAATGAAAAATCATGAAAAATCGAAGAAAGCTTCTTACGGTAAAATCGTCAAAAATTGATCGTTTTTTATGCCAATACCACTATCAAAATGTTCCCTTTATCGAGCTCTACACTTTCTGTTTGCACAATTTTTCGTCAAAAGAGCGTGTAAGGTTCAAACCTCCTGAGACATAGTCCCAACAAGGGGTGTTTGATTAAGTGAATAAGCCTCCAATGGGCGCAAGCACACAGATTACAGTCCTAAGATTACAAAGCTAAGAAATGAAGATAAATTGCTCACGTTGAGTCTTCATTTTTTTTCGGGCTTTTTCCTTCGCATGAGTGAGCTCTTTATAGCGGAACTCGCTAACTGCTTGGACGGTTTCAACCCGCCAACTACTGTGCAACTGCTGGATCATGCCTCCAACCGCCGAGTTATGTGCCTTAACTACCTGATCGTGGGGAACTGTCAAATTGTGCGCGATGAACCGCCAAATTGTGGGTAACACTGTTTAACCGCTAAATCGTGGGTTCAACGGCAGTGCATATGGGTCGTCTTGACTCTTCTTGTCGTCCTAGTCGCTGCGTCGTTTGGCGATCGTTTTGATTGCTCTTCCCATCGTCGCCCTGTTTGCAAATCGTTATGTGGCGTGATACTTGTTTGCCCTTCTTGCTTTTCGTCCTTCATCGACTCGTTCGTCCTAGGACGATTTCTTTTGTCAACACTTTCCTTAAGAGAACCGATTGAAATCGACTCCGCATTGGACAGATCGGAACAATACTACTTCTTCTTTTTTTTTTTTTTTCCCTTTTCTTTATCTTTTTTCTTCTTTCTCTTTCTCTCCCACTCACGTTCTCTTAAAAGAAAAAAAAAAGGTAGAACAAGCCCACTTTAAATGCTCACCAATCAAAAATGTCATTTATACCCCTGAACCTTTATTTCTTCCATTTAAAAAAACTAACACTCATACTTCCCAAATTACTCATAAAATTCCAACACAGTAATTAAAAAACAATGAATGCATGTTAAAAAAAAATAAAAAATTAGGGTGTTACACAAATCGAACAAATAAATAAATCTGGACCATAGAGACAACTCAGTCAAAAATTTCCCATTTGTAGTGTGTTTTCATGGAAATCAAGTGAAGAAAGAACTGGTTGGATGCATAATAAACCATATTTATATCTCCTCAGATTTAAGAGTACTATAAAATAAAAAAATCCAGCACTATCATAACATAAACAAAAACAAAAATATATTTTGGAATGCTCAAATTCCAGTCTGGAACAAAACAAACAACATTTTGATGCTTATAAAAATCAATAAAGTTTCTACCTAAACAAGAGGAATGCTTATGAAACCCACAATAGCAAAATTATAAGATATGGATCATCAAAACTTGAAAAGGAAATTCTGCAGAAGCCTAGTTCATCCTTCTGATGAGCTCATTGATGTAATCTCCACAGTTTCCTGCATCACCACCTTCAACATAGTGGTTTCTTTTATTCTTCTTCAAGCCACCCAATGGGGCCTTGAGTTTGAAGGGCCATAGGAAGTTGTTTGCCTCCTTGAAGTGAGGACCAACAGCCATAATCTCGTGGATGAGATCTTCCATTCTGACCAAGACCCTGTTGGTTATTATAAGCCCCCAAAAAACAGCATTATATTAGTTGAATAAAGAGTTATTATCCTATGAACATCAGGATTCACTCTAAAAATGTTAAATAGACATACCTGTTCGATGATAGAATTGTCAGTCAAAGCTATGTTAAAACTTCAGATGATTTAAATTTGAATTCAACCAAACCATACAGCTACCAAATTTAATTAGCTTCACAAGGAAAGTCTTGAACTTTCATATCCATTTTTCATAACAATTAAAATAGCTATAATACATCAACGAGTCGTCACCTGTCTCAGCCGGAGAAGCTGCAAAATTTTCGGAGTCTTTGGATCAATGGCATTGATACTGAAATACATAACAACAAATAAACTAAATGATAAACAAAATTCAAGATTCAAGTAATAATAGCAACAATTAAGACAAATATTAACATACCCACGAATCCTGACTATGAATAAGAGCTTAGCTTCTGGATTGACATAAAATTCATCCTCAGATTATGTTTGGATTAATGGAATAGAGTGAAATGTAATTTAAAATATTTAAAATTCATTATTTGGATGGATGAAATGAGATGGAAGAAAATGAAAATGATAATCAAAATTCAAGATTCAAGTAACAATAGCAACAATTAAGACATATATTATCATACCCACGAATCCTGACGGTAAACAAGAGCTTAGCTTCTGAATTGACGTAAAATCCAATCTTATGTTATGTTTGGATTGATGAAATAGAGTGAAATGTAATTTAAAATATTTAAAATTCATTGTTTGGATTGATGAAATGGGAGAAAGTGAAATAAAAGTGAGTATTGAGTTTTTGAAAATTAACCGCCCAAATAGGGGTTGGAGATGTAATTTAATTTTTAAAAAATAACATTACTTATGAAGACCAATTTACCATTTAAAAATAACATTAAAATATTTATATTTTGTACTTTTATAATATAAAAATGCACAATTATCATTAAAACTTATTTGATTATATTTCATTCCATTACTATTTATTTATTAAATAATATTTCAAAATATTATATTATAAACCCCTCATTTTTCCAAAAAAATTATGTTACGTTACTCTTAGTTCATTTCCATTCTATTATGTTACATTCCATTATAAACCATCAACTTTCATCAATCCGCTCATGAACCCCAATTTGAAGCGACGCCAGTGAATGGAGAAAATTAAAGCGGAATGAGGGTTTTGTTAACTTCGGTTTTTTTAATCCACGGTCCAAGCTTTTCTTTGCATACGAAAATGAATCTCAGCTGTTGATGTAGACCAAATGTCTATATTATCCTTGTAGCTTTTTAAACTCTTTTAACTAGGGAAAAAGTAGGGGTGGTAATTTGGGTTATGATTCGTTTATTAGTTAGATTCGATTTGTTTTAAAATGAATACGAGTTTGAAAAAATGGATTCGTTTAAAAAATTGGTCAATTCGATTCAACTTGTTTCGAATACGAATTTAAGCTCATTGATTCGTTTAATATTTGTTTTATTATTTTCTTTTACTAATTATTGTTATTTTTCAATTAAGATACGAGAAATTATGGCTAATTACTATAGAAAAATAACATTGTCGATATTTGGTTAGGTATTTGATAAGTGTAGTTGATACCCACTTATTCATGCATTCTTATCTTACTATTTTGTTAGATTCCGTATCATTTAATGTATTTTGTAGTTCTTTTATGTTTTATTTGTAGGAAGCATTAATACATGGATCTTGGGGCATTTATATGTGTTTTGGGACTATTCGGACGTATCGGAAGCACGCGGGAAGAGCGAAAAACGCAGAAAACAGCAGTCAGAATTTTTGACTGGCGCCGCGGTGCCCAACTTATGGGTTGCAGCGCCCCTTCAGGGTTCCATACATAAACATAGATAGTTTGGCGCCGCAGCGCCAACTTTCCGGCGCCACGCAGCGATCAGAAACACTAATTTTAAGGTTTTTGATGCACAATGATCCCAAGGCTTTATTATAAATACATAAGTTCGTCCAAGACTAAAGAAAGGCTAATACACAGCACAAAACTCGAAAACACTTATTTTTAGAGAGATCCAAGGATGAGGATTGAAGAGCGAGGCGGTGACGTCTGAAGAGGAAGGGATTCAATTCGGGTTTTATCTTCTTGTTTCTTTCTTATAACTCTAATGATTTCCATTAGATTCATGACTTTGTTCTTATTATTTTTATCTTTAGTCATGAACTTACTCCTTAATTCTGGAGAATGATGTAATGATTGAACCTTTGTATTGGTTATCAATTTTGTTATGAAGTTTTATTCAGTTTATTTATATTCTTTTGAGTTTATTGTTTCTTGTTTGCTGGCCACAAATTAAGATGATGCATGTTTAGAATCAATCACTCGGGAGAGAAGGATTTTGAATAGATCTAGAGAATATGATCTAGGAGTTCTATAGAGTTCGGGAGAATATATAGTTCCTTTGAAGTCGTTAATGTAGAATCACAAGACGTAATGAGTTGTTAATTACTAGATATTTATAGGGATATTGAAATCTGTAGTCAATAATATTTTCACTGTTACTCGGGAGAGGGAGTGAATACTTAGGATTCTTGACTTATAAACAATACAACTGAACAAGTTAATTGGTATGACTAATACATAGGGGATAGCTAGGTGAAATCAGACTCTAGAATCTTTATCGTATTAGTTCCTCATATATAATTATTTTATTTATTTAATTAAATCTATATTATTTGTTTTCTAAATAAAGTTAGGATTATCAATTGTAGTATTTAGTGCGAGTTAACGCAATCCATGTGGGTTCGACACTCTTTCACTCATATATACTAAAACTTGACACCGTACACTTGCGGTATGATATAAAATATCGCAACAAGTTTTTGGCACCGTTGCCAGAGATTGTTTGTTTAATTCAAATTAATACTATTACCAAGTAATCTTAGTTTTAATTTAGATTTTTATTTTTATTTTTATTTTTATTTTTATTTTTATTTTTAATTTTTTTGTTTGTGTTGTTTTTATTTTGTTTAATGATTTTTCTTTTTCTTTCGGTGCTTCAGTGAATGCGAAGATCCACAAGTCTCGACTCGCTCATGTTTGATCCTGAAATAGAAAGAACAACGAGGAGTCTTATGAAAGAAAGAAAAACTGAAAAAGAAACAATGGTGGCTAAAAACATAGAGAGCAACCCACGCCATGTGGCAATCAGAGATCACTTCAAGCCGTTCATTGATGATACCTATTCTGGCATTGCCTATCCCACAAGTCTCGACTCGCTCCTATTTGATCCTGAAATAAAAAGAATAGCGAGCAGACTAAGGAAAGAAAGAAAAACTGAAAAAGAAGCAATGACGGCTGAAAACATAGAGAGCAACCCACGCCATGTGGCAATCAGAGATCACTTCAAGCCGTTCATTGATGATACCTATTCTGGCATTGCCCATCAACCAATCAAAACCTGCATTGATCAACATGGTACAAAGGAATTAGTTTGGGGGTTCAGCTATAGAGGATCCCAACATGCACTTAAGGATGTTCCTGGAGATCGCAGATACCATAAAGATGAATGTCGTGAGTAAAGAGGCTATAAGGCTACGATTATTCTCATTCCCTTTACGGGATAAAGCGTTGGATTGACTTCAATCAATACAGACGGGGAGTATCATGACATGGTAAGATATGGTAACGAAATTTCTTGAGAGGTTTTTTCTGTTAGGGTTGGTGTTCGGAGTGCCAATTCGGATCGTATTTATATCCGATTCATAAATACGAATAATTCTATTTTCCATAATATTACTAATTTAAGTGGTAGTACCCTTGTCTTTTATACACTTATTCGATCTAATTATGATTAGATCGAAATTAAATCTGGTTTAGTGATACGTGTATATTTGATAAAAACCCTAAGATTTACAATGTAGTGCACAGTTACAACGTAATTGTAATTGACATTGGGAAGCGCACTATAAGATGTATATCCTTAAATAAAGTTCATGGTCAAGATTTACTAACACGGGTCTGTTAGTAAAATCCGCTGAGACCAGTACATGTCGTATATCGTGACTTGGTCCGATGGTTTATCCTAGTGAACCATGAGTCTCGGGAGACTCACATAGACATGTAGGTGTTTATTTGATAAGACACTGAACGACTCACTAAAGATTTTCTAATAGATGGTACACCAACATCAATAGGAATCTTCACGAGTTGAGCGAGCATAGTGGTCCTTTAACTTGAGATACCACAGTGAGATTTATGAGTTATCCTCCACACTTTGATGGCAGTCACGTCACCGATCTTTTTAGATCAGACCTCCGCCTGTTCGTTGGGTGTGGACTGATGCTCATGATATCCAGTACGTATCAAGATAGGATCTGTTAGTCCTGTGTACATGGCATAGGTATCCAGCATGTGTTTACGATCCAGTAAATCTATGGTCGTGGTATAACTTCGGAAATCAGTTCCGAGTGTTATTTAGAGATCATAAATTGAAAGTCGACTGTATTATACCGAACGGATTTGACGTTTTCATCTATATCCCAGGTATAATACGGATAGCCTGTGACAGAGGGATTATACGTATGCAATGACCTTGGCTTGCATATTTTAGCGAGATTATCTGTGGTCGTCATAATCCATGAGTGGGTGGATTATGGACACGAAATTGGATTTCGTGACGGATAAACCTAAACTTAGAGAGTCCCACAATATGAAGTGTACTCGTTGAGCACTTGGGCAACGCGATATGAATAATAAAAATTATTCATAATACTTCACCGAATTAAATAAGTTAATTTGGATCGTTTAATCGGTTAAACGATAACACATGCAATTAGGGGATTTTGTTCGATAATAATTATTGTGTATTTGTATTTGATACATAATACGATTAGATACACATTAATTATTCGTCAAATGAGATTTTGAAAAATGCCATAAATATATGTGTTTATTATTTAATGTAAATAAAAATACATATATGGATGTTATTTAATTATTTAGTTATTTAATTGTTAATTAATTAAATAATTAAAAAAATTAAATATCTTATCCATTTGTCATAATTAGTATGATAAATGGTGATATATAATTGGAACACATGGCATGTTTTTTATTAAACTTTATATGTTCAATTTTGATTGGTCAATATAAAGTTTGTTTGAATTTTATTAGATTAAAATTGGTAAAAGACAATATTAACCCCTAAAAGTCGACAACATCAAATAAAAAAAGGGAAAATTTGTTTTCCTTCATCAATTTCCACCATTGCCGAGAGACCAAAGAGAGAAATGGGTTTCAAGCTTGTTTAATGAATCAAGTCAAAACAAAGAAGAAAATCAAAGAACAAGCTTAGGAAAATAAATGATTAAAGGTAATTCCTCTACTCCCTAAGCTGAGAAATTTTATTTCATGTTTCTTGAAGATCTATTGAGATCTAGGGTTTCTTCTTTGTTATAAAATTTGGGGCTTTTGGTTGTGGTGGATGGAGATGGAAGTATAGTGCATGTGTGAAGTGATTTTGGATGCTATTATTGTAATTAGTTTCCAATTTGATCATTAGATGATGAGTTGCTATTCTAGAGTGTTATGGCCACTCTTTTGGCACCTAGAATTATTCTTGGGTTGTTCATATGTGGTGACTTTGGTTGGTGTCTTGATTAATTAGATTAATCTTGAAAATTTTGGATTTAAAGCATGAAAATTGGAATTTTTGGTTTCTGGATCAGATTCTGAAAAACTGGAAATTATGTGATGCATTTGATGTGTTTTGAATGTAATGGATGTGTTTTGGCAGTTGGAACAATTTCTGGAAAGTGTTTCGGAGTTGAAATAAGTTAAAATGGCCAAAAACGGTATTATTGGGTGACTTTTGAGCCAACCGGGTGACGGCTGTCCAAACAGTGAATCTGTCACTGTTCGTGTAGCCCATGAACTGCTCTGACACTATTGGGGCTGACCTGGGCAGTCCCCATAAGTGTCGGGTGGTCGGTTCAGTCGAAAACGCATTTTGCGTCATTTTGCGGAAAAACAATTTTCGTAAAAGTTTCGCGAAGTTTCAACCTTATTTATGTCAATATTTGATATTGAATAAATAAGTTCAGGTGAAATATGAATAAATTATTCATATTAGATATTGAATAATTTATTCGAAAATTTGAAAAAGTTTTAAATTACGATTTTGCCCGAACCGCGCTTCCGCTGCGCCCATTCGCCCAAAATCCCAACACTTTCAAATAGCTAAATCAGCTCAATTGAGGGCAGAAATCAATATATTTAAGCAGCTAGAGACTGAGACTTTGTATGAATCATGGGAGCACTTTAAGGATCTACTACGAAGATGCCCACAGCACGATTATACAGACTGGGTCCAGATTCAATTGTTTTATAAAGGTCTGAATAGTTCGAATATGACTGTGGTTGATGCAGCAACCGGAGGAGCTCTATTCAAGAAATCAGCTGAGGACGCCTACAATATGTTAGAATAAATGGCCATTAACCATTTTCATTGGCCAAGTGAACACGCTACGGTGACCAAAGTGGTTGGAATATATAAAGTGAACCCTATTGTGGCACTGATAAGTGCATGAAAATGTACTTTGAAACATCACTTATCTAGGTTTATTGTTAAGTATTTAGTTATATATTTTATATTTTATTACATAATTTCTATCGTTATATTAATTTAGAAATATTTATTATTTAGACTAATTTAGTGATTTTTATTTGTAGGGATATTAATACATGAATCCTGAGACAATTGCAAGGGTTTAGGGGCATAGGACGCACACAAAAGCCAAGAACGCGAAAAACATGAAGCAATGAGAAATTGTACTGGCGCCGTGGCGCCATACTCCCATACAAAATCCAGTGAGCCAGGCGCCATGGCGCCACCAAAGGGGGAAGAAATCGTGACTTGGAAAGAGAAAAGTCAAATTGGAATTGTTGATTGCTCACGTGGGCCATAAGTTGAATAAAGAAAAGGAAATTGTTGATTTGAATTGCAAAAGCAAAAAAATGGCGTGAATAAACAATAAAAATAAAGAAGAATAAGGCTTGGGCTGCGTGAAAAAGGGAAACAAAAAGCAACATGAATCATCAAAAGGCCTGCAACGTGAATGCATTAAAAGGCCAAGCAGGGTGACGTGGAAATAATGGTTTCAGCGTGAGTGAGGGCTGCTATCTTATATTATATAAAGGACCTGGAGTGCGCAACAAGAGGGAGGCGGAGAGCTCCAGGCTGCGGAAGGCTGCTGTGCATAAAATAATTAAAATTAGAGAGCAGGCCGAGTGCGCGAGGCAGGGAGCAGAACCGAACAGGAAGATAAGAAATATGAGCGCGAGGTCGGGACACGGAGCCGTGATGATTCAGAACAATAATTCTCTCCAATCCCGGGTTATTTTTATTTCTTTTATGGGGAACTAATCCTCTAGGCAAAGTTAGAGATGAACTCTTGTATTGGATTTTTATTATTTGTGTTTTTGATTCCTACGAACCTTTTTATCGTTTAATAAAATTGATGTTTATTATTTTCTATTATCCTTCGATTTATTAATCCAGAAATTATGTTTTGTCAAATCTCATATAGATCCAGTCATGCTTTTTCTATGTGTGGTTTGCGAATTTAATTGTGACTGGTAAAAGTCGTTTTATGTGTTGGTCTTCTGCTGCAGTATTGCCTGAGGGTATATTGTCGACGTTAGATAGCTCGTAACGATGACTTTTTGTGCTGTTAACATAGATAAAATAATCATTAATTACCTTAGATTTTGAATATGTGTAGAATTGAATATCTTCCGGTTGTTGGTTTGGGATGTGAAACCTTCAATTGTGTAATAAAAGGAATCAATAACTAAATATAGGAGTTCGATGCAAGAGGGATTCTCGAAGCTTTGTCATATCTCTCTACCATTATCTTTTAATATCTTTTCATTATTTTATTTATCTTTACTTTAATTATCAATTTATTCGTTTTCTTTATTTTAGTTACCGTTAAAGTTTTTGTTTGAGTAAATTAGTTCCTGTAACCATCTCTCTGAGGAATCGACACCCCAGCTATACTGCGATAACCGCAAGTCATATTTGGGCGTAATCAAAATTTGGCGACGTTGTCGGGGAGACGGTTTACAAGCAAAAGGAGCAGGTTTGCTTAGTCAACAACAAAGCGGTAACTTCGTTCCATATCTTTTATTTATTTATTTTGTTTTACTTATTTTATTTATTTATTTTAATTTTTAGTTTTGTTTAGAATTTTTTTTTGTTTTTTTAATTGATTCTTTTTATTTTTATTTTTATTTTTATTTTTGTTTCTAGTTTTATTTTTATTTTTGTGTTTATTTTATTTTATTTTTGTTTTATTAGTTGTGTTGGAGGGCATGCCTAGATTTAGGGATCAATTGGGTAGATTTGCTAGAATAGAGCAGGAAGATTCAGAGTCAGATCTAGATAATATATTTGAGAACCTTTTTGCTACACCATCTAGATCTAGCAGACATACCATGAGTGAGTACGAGAGCCCACCCAGGAGGACTCTTGAAGAGTACCTCCACCCAACTCGCACAGCTATACCATCGTGCATAATGTTTCCTCCTAATGCACCACACATAGACTTTAGGCCTGGAATGATACAGTATCTTCCAACTTTTCACGATTTAGAGAGCGAGAATCCTTACGTGCATATTAGGGAGTTTGAAGAGGTAGTAGCAACCTTCCATGACCATTTTGGGACCACTGACACAATTAGACTTAGGTTCTTTCCATTTTCCCTTAAGGATAGAGCTAAGAGCTGGTTGTATTCTTTGAGACCTAGGTCAATAGGATCGTGGGGCGAGATGACTTAGGTATTTTTCGACAAATATTTCCCACACCATAAGACAGATGCCCTGAAAAGAAAAATCTCCACCTTCTCTCAGAGAGACAGTGAGACCCTTTATCAAAAGTGGGAGCGGTATAAGGAGTTGTTAGCTAGTTGTCCCCACCATGGATATGAGAGTTGGCGTTTAGTAAGTTATTTCTATGATGGACTGACCCCTAGGGAGCGCCGATTCGTTGAGACAATGTGCAATGGTGAGTTTATCCAGAAGGACCCTGATGAGGCACTCGAGTATTTAGATGACCTAGCTAAGAAATCTCATACTTGGACTGGACCCAATGCCGTAGATAACACTGATAGGACACACAGTTCTTCTAGCAGAAGCTTACAACACTTTAGGGAAGAGGACAACCTTAAGACACAAGTTGAGCTGTTAACTAGACAGATAGGAGACTTAATAGCCAAAGACAGCAAGACAATGCATTCAGTAGCCCAGCTAGAATCCCAAGAGTATCCGATATATGGTGAGATGAGAGGGACATATGATGAACAATTCCATGCATTAGGGACTTACCAAAAGCCTTACACACCTTACTCGGACACCTATAATCATAGTTGGAGGAACCACCCCAACCTTAGTTGGAAGCAAGAGTCTTATCAGCCTACCCAGACACCACAACCTAGGAGTTACAGTTCCCCACAGTATCACACATCTGCCATTCCTATGAATTCTTTAGAGGATACTATGCAAGCATTCGTGGAAGCCCAGAAGGTGATTGTAGAGACCCAGAGCAAAACCAATCAAAGGATTGAGTCGTTGATAACTCAGGTAGCTGAAGACCAAAAGGAAATTAGGAGTCAAATCTCTAAATTAACTAATGTCCTGAGTGTGCAAGAACAAAGAAAATTCACATCTCAGACTCAACCAAATCCACAAGGGCAACACATGGCACAGGCTGATCATGAGGTATCTAGTATAAGAGGTGTTGATGTCACAATCACTAGGAACGGTAAAGAGGTAGGGATGCAGAATACTTCCAACACTATAGGTGACCTTAAGGATAATAGTGTTAACACATCTCAGGTAGAACAAGTGTCACATTTCCCAGTTAGGGTACCCTCTCCTCAAGAACTTAACAGTTTTCATATCGAGAAACAACCACAGGGTGATGAAAAGTGTCATTACTCATACATGCTAGAAACAGTCCTACTAGGAACAACGTCTCTACAACCTGAATCAAATCCCTCTGAACTGAAACTGGTCCCAAAGAACCAAAAAAGGAGGAAAATGAGAATTAATGCTCAATTAAAGATGATACATGTGAGATTAAAAAGAACATTGAGCGAATCTTTCATTATGTGCAGTACCAAATTTCAGCCACCAGACCATGGAGGATCAATGGATAAACTGCCACAACTAGACAAACATTCTCTCCCATGCCTTCATCAGTACGCTAGATGGAAGCCGCCATGAACAACTTAAATGGTTACTTCTGGCTGAAGACGTTAAACTTAGCGCTAGCGGGGAGGCAACCCTTGCGTCTGCATTTTATTTTATTTTATTTACCTTAGTTTTATTTTATTGGGTGCTAATTGCATGTTTTATTTTTATGTTTGCATGAGTGTTTATACTGGAGTTATCACAACCTACACAGCCACACAACTAAAGTCTCACCAGCAGGAACATGATCAACTCCACGCCTGGTAGTGTTGTTCCTTAATCATTTTTCTTTACATTTATCTTACTTTGAGGACAATGCAAGTTTTAAGTGTGGGGGTGTATGGATGCACATGATAATACCTGTCATAAATACATTTTATTATTATCTTAAAAAACAAATTTATTTTATTTTGTTTGTTTTTAGTCCATGATAGTTAAACATAAGTCCAATGATGATATTGTCTGCTTTAGGATGAAATCTTAGAAACGATAAGTCTTTTAATGCACTTTTATCTGATGCTTTGAGTAGTTTATCTATGTTAGACTCGTAAGCACTTAATTATAGGTTCTTAGCAGTGAAAGCCTGAGTAGTTAACAAAGTGACTAGTTGAAGAAATTGCATGTCGATGAATGACCGTTTGCTTAGATGTCTATCCTGATTTGCTTGTGTTATGACATATGGTATGGTTGAAAGTAAAAGAAAAGTCTCTGAAGAATAGAAAATAAACCACCTATAACCGATAAGCGTGAAGCTACCCATGGGCGAGTATTAGGACCACCATGAGGAGAAATGCTACCTTAAAGGGTAGGTGTGTTGGAAAAAAAAAAGAAAAAAGAAAAAATGCAAATAGAAGAAAATGAAAAGTGAGACAAAAGAAAAAAAAGAGTAATCATACCATATTGAGCACAGAAAAGCAACTACAGAGATTAATTGAGATATCTAGGTTGGTTTGACCCATCGATCCCGATTTTTAAACGAAATCATTGAGTTGGCTTACCTGGGAATAAAGCTGTGAACGAATCTTTACACACACATACTCTGAGTCTGGCTTAGATGATTTATTCAAAGACTTAGATTTGAGTTGCATTGAGTACTTTGAAGGTTCTCTGGTTTCATTACTAGGCATTCTTTGAGGACAAAATTATGTAAAACTATTGGGACTATTTAATTTTTGTTTTTGCATGATTGTGTGTTTTGAATGATGTTTGTGGGTGTCGTCGATGTAAGCCCTCACGAGACTATAACTCGTCCACTAGGGACACCTACGGGTTTAAAGGCTTGTTGCATACGCTAAATGCAATCGTGGTCCCTACGAAAGTGGCTTAGATAGTTTTTATTTATTTAATTTTCATTTTACGCTTGAATTGCTAGGGACTAGCAATAAGCTGGTTGGGGGTTGTGATAAGTGCATGAAAATGTACTTTGAAACATCACTTATCTAGGTTTATTGTTAAGTATTTAGTTATATATTTTATATTTTATTACATAATTTCTATCGTTATATTAATTTAGAAATATTTATTATTTAGACTAATTTAGTGATTTTTATTTGTAGGGATATTAATACATGAATCCTGAGACAATTGCAAGGGTTTAGGGGCATAGGACGCACACAAAAGCCAAGAACGCGAAAAACATGAAGCAATGAGAAATTGTACTGGCGCCGTGGCGCCATACTCCCATACAAAATCCAGTGAGCCAGGCGCCATGGCGCCACCAAAGGGGGAAGAAATCGTGACTTGGAAAGAGAAAAGTCAAATTGGAATTGTTGATTGCTCACGTGGGGCCATAAGTTGAATAAAGAAAAGGAAATTGTTGATTTGAATTGCAAAAGCAAAAAAATGGCGTGAATAAACAATAAAAATAAAGAAGAATAAGGCTTGGGCTGCGTGAAAAAGGGAAACAAAAAGCAACATGAATCATCAAAAGGCCTGCAACGTGAATGCATTAAAAGGCCAAGCAGGGTGACGTGGAAATAATGGTTTCAGCGTGAGTGAGGGCTGCTATCTTATATTATATAAAGGACCTGGAGTGCGCAACAAGAGGGAGGCGGAGAGCTCCAGGCTGCGGAAGGCTGCTGTGCATAAAATAATTAAAATTAGAGAGCAGGCCGAGTGCGCGAGGCAGGGAGCAGAACCGAACAGGAAGATAAGAAATATGAGCGCGAGGTCGGGACACGGAGCCGTGATGATTCAGAACAATAATTCTCTCCAATCCCGGGTTATTTTTATTTCTTTTATGGGGAACTAATCCTCTAGGCAAAGTTAGAGATGAACTCTTGTATTGGATTTTTATTATTTGTGTTTTTGATTCCTACGAACCTTTTTATCGTTTAATAAAATTGATGTTTATTATTTTCTATTATCCTTCGATTTATTAATCCAGAAATTATGTTTTGTCAAATCTCATATAGATCCAGTCATGCTTTTTCTATGTGTGGTTTGCGAATTTAATTGTGACTGGTAAAAGTCGTTTTATGTGTTGGTCTTCTGCTGCAGTATTGCCTGAGGGTATATTGTCGACGTTAGATAGCTCGTAACGATGACTTTTGTGTGCTGTTAACATAGATAAAATAATCATTAATTACCTTAGATTTTGAATATGTGTAGAATTGAATATCTTCCGGTTGTTGGTTTGGGATGTGAAACCTTCAATTGTGTAATAAAAGGAATCAATAACTAAATATAGGAGTTCGATGCAAGAGGGATTCTCGAAGCTTTGTCATATCTCTCTACCATTATCTTTTAATATCTTTTCATTATTTTATTTATCTTTACTTTAATTATCAATTTATTCGTTTTCTTTATTTTAGTTACCGTTAACGTTTTTGTTTGAGTAAATTAGTTCCTGTAACCATCTTTCTGAGGAATCGACACACCAGCTATACTGCGATAACCGCAAGTCATATTTGGGCGTAATCAGGCACTAACAGCTCAGATTTTCACCCTATCTACTCAAGTAGCAGCCCTCATAAATCCACGATCACAAGCATCTATTGAATCAGTGGCGGCTACAAACATGCTGTTATTGGAAGGAGTCCCGAACTTTTAGCAAGTATAGTATATGAATAATCGAAACTTCAACAGCTATAGAGGCAACCCTGTACCTAACTGCTATCATCCAAACCTGTCATATGCTAATACAGAGAATGCCTTGCAATCTTCATCGGGCTTTGACTATCAAAGAGCTGAGCAGAAATCTTCCTTGGAAGATTTCATGTGCACGTTTGTTGCTAATATTTCAGCATGGTTTGAGAATAATGAGTCAAGACTGAACAATATTGAGACACACATGAAAAATATCGGGGCAATAATAAAGTCCTTAGAAATACAAATTGAGTAGATTACTTCTTCCATGACCAAGCAATAGTAATGGGTATTTGGATAAACTACCATAACCTACCAATCTATCTTTTCATGTCACAACAGTCGGTGGATATAAAAGAATAAGCCATGATGACTATTTGGGTGGTTGCGTCTGGCTGAAGACGTTAAACTTAGCGCTAGCGGTGAGGCAACCATTGCATTTATTTTATTAGTATTTTCTTTATTTTCAATTTTTATTTTTATTGTGTGCTATTGTTTATTTATTAGTTTGCATGCATGTAGCACGAGACACACAAAGCCCACACAAACAAATTATGACCAGCAGGAGCTTGATCAACTCCATACACAGTAGTGTTGTTCCTTACTCTTGTTTCTGTATATTTATCTTACATTGAGGACAATGCAAATTTTAAGTTAGGGGGTGTGTGCATATAGTGCTAGTTCCTGCTATATTTAAAAAAAAATTAATTTTATCTTTGATAGTAAAGCATAAGTCTAATGATGAATTTGTTTTCTTTAAATGAAATTTTAGAAACAATAAGTCCCAATTAATTTTTATCTGATGCCTTGAGTAGATGATCGAAGTTAGACTCGTAAGCACTTAATAATAGGTTTTTAGCAGTAAAAACTTAGGTAGTTGGCGAAGTGACTAGTTGAAGAAATTGTTTGCCAATGAATGACTGTTTGCTTAGATATCTATCTCAATATACAAATATTATGACGTATGGTATGATAAGAAAAAGAAACCACCTATAACCGATAAGTGTGAAGCTACCCATGGGCGAGTGTTATGACCACCATGAGGAAAAATGCTACCTTAAAGGTTAGGTGTGTTAAAAAATGAAAAATCATACCATACGGAGCAAAGAAAGGCAAATGCAAAATAAAATTGAGATATCTAGGTTGGTTTGACCCATTGGATCTAAATTTTTGAGACGAAATCATTGAGTTGGCTTACTTAGGAGCCGGGCTGTGAATGAACTCTTACACACACACACACACTGTGAGTCTGGCTTAGATGGTTTATTCAAGAACTTGGATTTGAGTCGCAATTGCATACTTTGAAGGTTCTCTAATTTCATTGATAAGCATTCTTTGAGGAAAAGTTTGTGTATAACTATCGGGATTATTTTATTTGTTTTATATTTTTGCATGATTGCGTGTTTGTAAATGACGTTTTTATCGTCGTTGTAAGCCCTCACGAGATTATAACTCGTCCAATAGGGCCGCCTAGGGGTTTAAAGGCATATTGCATACACTAAATGCAATCGCGATCCCTACGAAAGTGGCCTAGTTAATTTTATTACTTATGGTTTATTTATTTATTTTGTTTTTTACTTGGGACTAGCAAAATCTTATGTTTGGGGATGTTTGATAAGTGTGGTTGATACCCACTTATTTCTACATTCTTAGCTTATTACTTTGTTAGATTTTGTATCATTTAATGTATTTTGTAGTTCTTTTATGTTTTATTTATAGGAAGTATTAATACATGGATCTTAGGGCATTTATACGTGTTTTGGGACCATTCGGATGTATCAGAAGTACGCGGGAAGAGCGAAGAATGCAAAAACCAACAGCTAGAATTTATGACTGGCGCGCGGCGCCCCTTCAGGGTTCCATACATAAACACAGAGAGTTTAGCACCGCGGCGCCAACTTTTCGGCGCTGTGGCTCCCCGCAGCGACCAGAAACACTAATTTTAGGGTTTTTGATGCACAATGGCCCCAAGGTTGTATTATAAATACATAAGTTCATCCAAGACTAAAGAGAGGCTAATACACAACACAAAACTCGAAAAAACATATTTTTAGAGAGATCAAATGAGGATGATTGAAGAGCGACAAGTGGAGACGAAGGTGGTGACGTCCGAAGATGAAGGGATTCAATTCAGATTTTATCTTCTTGTTTCTTTCTTAGAACTATAATGATTTCCATTACATTCATGACTTTGTTCTTATAATTTTTATCTTTAGTCATGAACTAACTCCTTAATTCTGGAGAATGATGTAACTGATGCTTGAACCTTTGTATTGGTTATCAATTTTGTTATGAAGTTTTATTCAGTTTATTTATATTCTTTTTAGTTTATTGCTTCTTGTTTGTTGGCCACAAATTAAGATTATGCATGTTTAGAATCTATCACTCGGGAGAGAGGGATTTTGAATAGATCTAGAGAATATGACCTAGGAGTTCTATAGAGTTCGGTAGAATATATAGTTCCTTTGAAGTCGTTAACATAGAATCACAAGACGTAGTGAGTTGTTAATTACTAGATTTTTATAGGGATATCGAAATCTGTAGTTAATAATATTTTCACTGTTACTCGGCTGATGGAGTGAATACTTAGGATTCTTGACTTATAAACAATACAACTGAACAAGTTAATTGGCATGACTAATACATAGGGAATAGTTAGGTGAAATCAGACTCTAGAATCTCTATCGTATTAGTTCATCCTATATAATTATTTTATTTATTTAATTAAATCTCTATTATTTATTTTCTAAATAAAGTTAGGATTATCAATTGTAGTATTTAGTGTGAGTTAACGCGATCCCCGTGGGTTCGACACTATTTCACTCATTTATACTAAAACTTGACACAGTACACTTGCGGTACGAACCCGATAAGTTATGGGTCGGATATAAACTTATAAAAATAAGCTCAAAAATTGTGAGAATAAGATTCGTAAGCTAATAATTACTACATTAGTTCTTTATTCACTTAGAACATCTCTAAGTGACCAGAAAATACATATTCTACTTTAAATTCAAGGAGTAAGTTAAAATTTTAATCTCTAACAACACTTCATTCTATTATTATACTTAAGTTTCCGATGACCTCATTCACTTGGATTTAAGAGGAAGAAGTGATGTCATGCATAATAACCAATATTATCATAAAAATAACCAATTGACATTGCACTCTAGACATGGTAAAGTATTTTTATTATGTATGAGGTTTGTAGGAGATATGTACAAGTATTATATGAGCAAATCCTCATACATGACTCCTTAAATTAAAAATAATATCATTTTCAGGTAAATGTAGGGAATCATATAAAAAAGCATTGTTGAAGATGCTCTTATGCCACTATAAGAAATCGAATATAATACATATTTTATGGAGTAAGTTATCTTAACCAAGTGAGTTAGTACTTGTCGACATATAAAGATCGGTAAATAATCTAATGAAATAGAAATTCTAATGGATTCAATGTTCGCAACCTATTATTCGTAATTGTATAAACTAACTCAAAACGTACGATTTTATATAGGACATATCGGGTATCTTTCTAATAAATTAATAATAATGGACCTAAATGTCCAAACATGAACAAGGCCACTAACCCAGCTCTAAAACCTGAGCAGAAGGCTCTTCTCTGGAGGTGGCAATGAGAGAGTTGACACATGTGATTGGTTGGGGTCTCCAAATTTAACCTAAAATTAGAACTCTTCAATTCAGAGAAATTATAATTTTTAATGTGTTGACTTATATATTTTTTTTATCATTTATTGATAAGGGACTCAATTTTAAAAACTCGTTTAATCTCGTATAAAATTCAATGCAATTCAAGTCCACCCCTGATCTTCTTTTTCTCTGAATAGCTGGTTACTTGAAATTTAATGGATTCTCCAAAGCCCTTAAGAAGTTCTTGTCTCAAGCTCAAATATAGGTGCTAGGCTTTGATTATTTTAATCAAACTTTCATAAATTCACCTGTTTTGCATTGTCTTTGAATACGAGATTCATAGATTCATAGAATATTGTTGGTGATCTCTTAAATGGATGATTGCTCATGCTTTCTGCAAGACAATGCCATTTACAGTTTATTTAAGCAGTAAGTTGAACTTCAGTTTCTATTCTTATTTTTCTTGAACTTCAAAGCATGCAGTGATAATGGCACCGTGATTATTACTTATAATATACAATTTTCAAGTGTATTTATAATTGATTTCCCTCATAAGATATATTCTTAAATGTGTTAAATGCACTAATATTCATTATTTTATTATTTAGAATGCATTATAAGAAGAATTGAATTAAAACGAGAAAAAGCCGAAATTCCCGATTTACACTAGTGACTTCTTAATTTTTGCAGTGTTCAGTATTTTGGCAATAATATTTTCATACGATGTCCATATGAGGTGATTCAACTTGTGTTGGAATGAAAACTCAATTATCTATAACTTTATAATTTATGTCGAAGACTGAATCAGATTCAATAATGGCCAAATCGATCTTAAACATACAAGTAATGAGTTGTCACGCCAATGGAGATCAGAGAGCGACATTGATAGGGAAGACTCCCAAATTGAATAAGAAACTTAGTTTTTATGATATTTATAAAAGGAGAGCATTTAAGGTTACGTGAGAGAAGTTTGTGGAGGAAAATAAGCCTCTTTGTAGGCCAAAACACTCTCTAAACACAAAAATCATTCAAGAATAGTAAAGAACAAGAAGATCAAACAAGGATTAAGAAGATAAGTTTGAAGAACTTGAAGATTAAATATTGACAGCATTCATGATTTTTTTTTCTTTATCCATTCTTTATTAACTCTTTGTTGTTTATTATATTGAATACCATGATGAATTTGTTTATCTTCTTCTTAATGAACTAAATCTTATTCTAGGATTGAATGGGAACCCAGTATGAACTTTTATTAATTAAATCTTTTTATCATTGATTTGTAATCTTTTATTTGGATTATTTATCATTATATATGCTTAATGCATCTTGTTGTCTAATCACCAATAGGATAGATATGATAAACCCCTAGGAACTTGAAAAATAGAAATTTGGTTTAGCCTTACAGGTTGATAACGCATGATCGCATTCTATTGAATATATTTCTACGCATAATAGGAATATACTTGTAAGGTATGTGTATCCATAATTAGAACTTGAACTTAATGAGTTTGACCTAAATTAATTATCATAGGACTATAGGTAATTTAACTAAGTTAAGGGTTTCTATTTGACCATCGAAAGAGACTTGTAGATAACATTGTGTTCTAGGTTAATAATTCATTATAATTAATCAGTTATAAATATATGAGATTAATTTAAGGGAATATTGTGGGGAAGTTGTGATCCTAAATTCTTCTTATCTTGATATTTTTTTTTTATATTTATTATTTGCTTTCCTTTCACTTTACTTTCCTTAGTTAATAGTTCTATCTTCATCAACACTAGTTTAAATAAGGTTAGGGTTTATAAAACTTTAGTATTAGACAATAAAAAAATTCCTCGTGGGATATATTTTTATACTACTTGTGCGATACATGCGCATACGTGCTATACAAATCGCGATCAAATTCTTTACGTTGTTGTCGGGGAATTATTTATTTTTATTAATATTAGAGTAATCAATCTTAATTTTATTTAGAACTTCTTTTATTTTATTTTTTATTATGTTTAGATCTTTATTTTTGTTTTTCAGGTGTTCCAAATAATGGAGTATCAATGGGCGATGAGAGAACAAGAGCTTTAAAAGATTATACTACACTCCATGTTGGTGAGATACAATCTATTTTTCTGAAGCCTAATGTCCAAGCCAACAACTATCAGTAGATGTCAGAGAAGTAATGCAATGTATGTTCAAGTCTTTCAGAGCACGGTGATGAGTTGTGAAATATGTGGGGGAAACCACTCTAGTGATCATTGCACCTTCAACTATAACTCAGGATGGACAATGGTCACAAGAAAGACACAATCTTCCCCAGGATTCTAGCAGTAAAATATGGGAGAAGGGAATGAGAAGAAGCAAAGCTTGGAGGAAATGATCGTAGTGTAGGCATTGCATTTTTGTATGTGAAACCCGATGATGAGTCTCAGTTGGAGGCACTACCTTTTAAGTCGCGGGAGCCGCGGGAAACGGACGTCGGAAGGGAGGAGTCAAGAATTGACTCATATTCGGATTAAGTTCGCTGGTTTAGCTTCGGGTTACTTGTTGGTTTTCCGTTTTAAAAATTATTCCTGGCTCAAAACACTCACAAATCACCTAACCTCGGCCCAAAATCCCCGCAAGCCCCTTGGCCTTGACCCAAAACCCCGCAAGACCACACACCTTGTCCACACAAACCAAACCCACCAACCAAAGGCCCACACGCCCCAACCAATGCCCACACGCCCATTCACCCTAATACACAACCAAATTAAATCAAATATTAAGTTAAATATTAATTAAATATGTAATTAAATAAAATAATAATTAAATCATTTACCAAATTAAATAAAACATAAAATAAAATCATGCCTAATTTAAACAAATCAAATATGTTATATACCTAAATTAAAAAGATGATATACCTAATTAAAATCAATCATAACAAATAAAAAAATTGACTTCCTAATCTAACAAATTAAATGCCTAATCCTAACCAATCACATATATTGACTTCCTAATCTAAACCAATTTGTCCCCCCTCAATCTTTGACTTTCCTTGCTCAACACAAAATCAAATCCCTTCCTTGTGAGACAAGGTGAAGTTTTAGCCCTTCTCTATATAAAAACCACACATTTCCAAGGCATTCTCTCCCCTAGTTCACGCCCATCACAAGAAATAAAGAAGCAAAGAATTTCCAACCCCCTCTCCAAGCTCTCCATTCACGCCAATCACAAAGAATAAGTAACAAAAAATATTATTTTCATCTCCTCCACTCCATAGCCGAACACATCACCCTCCTCAACCCCTCCATAACCGAAAATAACAAGCCTTTATATCCTCCTAAAGCCACCGAAACCAGCCCTATACAGCAGCCCTCCATCACCGAAAATTACAACCAAAAACTGAACTGCAGTGAACACAAAAACTGCACTATTTTACACGCCCAAACAGCAGTAATTTAACCCCTAAAACAGCAGCAAAATCCACTTAAAACATTCCCTAAAAACCTTAAAACAGTAACATAAAAAACTGCACTCAAAGCCTCCTTAAAACCGCAAAAACAGCAACCCAAACCCCCCTAAAAAATGCAAAAACAGTCCACTAATAGACCTGAAACAGTGATCAGAATACAGAGAAAACAGGAGCAAAACGGAGACCAAACAGCAGCAAAACGGAGCAAAAACAGTAGCTTGAACAGCAAAACAGCGAGTTAAGACGTTAATCCAGTGAACCGGAAGAGTTGCGGAGTGATAGCCCTTCCGACGGCCGTGAAACGCAAGTCCGAAAGTCGACATAAAAGGTTAGACCTGAGGGTATTTTCCACATTCGTTTTCTGTTTTATTCTTATTATTTATTGAATATTGTTTGCATGATTGTTATGCTAAAATGCATGTTGTGGCCCTTGAGTAGAGATAAATATGCATGTATCATGAAATATTGTATGTTGTGGACTTGGAATAAAATAAAAGATGTGTCAACTCTCGCGGTATATCGGATGGAAACCCGGACATAAATTTCATAGCCGATTCGAATGGACGGTAATATGATCTGTACTCGGGATACAACTCTACGTACCGCTTGAGTAAACGGCACCTCATTGTTTTATGTTGTTTTGGTTTATTTATTTTTCGTCATTTGAATTATGCATGTTACTTGTTTATGCATGATTCAATCGAGCGCATGGGCTTAGTAAGTGCGATGAAAGGTCCCCTATTTGGAGGGGTTAAAATCCTTTACCAAGATGTTTTGTCGCGCTGGTTGATGTGTGTTCGGTTGAATGCAAGATATGTTCAATCGGGCATATTAAGTTTGATATTATTATTTTTTTAATTCTTTGCATGCATGATTCAATCGAGCGCATGGGCTTAGTAAGTGCGATGAAAGGTCCCCTATTTGGAGGAGTTAAAATCATTTACCACGATGCTTTGCCGCGCTGGTTGATGTGTGTTCGGTTGAATGCAAGATATGTTCAATCGGGCATACTAAGTTTGATATTATTGTTTTTAATTCTTTGCATGCATGATTCAATTGAGCGCATGGGCTTAGTAAGTGCGATGAAAGGTCCCCTATTTGGAGGGGTTAAAATCCTTTACCACGATGCTTTGCCGCGCCGGTTGATGTGTTCGGTTGAATACAAGATATGTTCAATCGGACATACTAAATTTCATATATTTATCTTTATATTTGTACTCATCATAACGAAAGACGCATGTGCTTATTGTGTTGGATTAAAAGGTTCTCCATTTGGGGGAAGAAAAGCCTAAAAAGGCTACCTTTACCACGATATTTGTCGTGTCTTTCATCTATTGATTGCATCGTCTATCCCTGTCTTGGCTCGACCTATTGTCATTGGTGTACCCATATTCTCAGCCCTTGCTTCAGCCAAACCCATAGCCACACTCCACGCACCATATTGCCTTAGCGCCTAAAGCCCATAACAGGCGCACCACTCACCTTCACAGTCCACGTGAGCCATATTCACAAACTGCCCTTAACCAACAAACAAATCAGCGCACAAAACCCTCTTAAACGCCACACGACAGACCACTTCTCACGCATGACTACTGCCTCATTCCCTCTTCACACTAAACACACGCAGATCACAGCCCTAGCCCCTCTCGGCAGCAGCCTAAATCACCAGTCCTAGCTCACGCCAAACTACCCTCAACACCACACGGCCACAAGAACCATTCTGCCACTTCACTGCCTCATAAAACCTTAAACTGAACCCTTCATGCGACAGCCCCTTGCACTCACGCACACACTCACAACTCTCACATAAAGCTAACTATACCATTTATGCATGTATTATGAAATCCCATATAGTCATTCTTATCTTTGTACGCATCATAGGGAAAAACATGTTTATCCCATTGGTTGCATCATTTACCTTCGTCTTGGCTCAACGTATCGTATTACAATTCATATATCTATGTCATGATAGCATTTGAGTATTATTTCTTGTGGTATATCGGATGGAAACCCAGACATAAATTCCGTAGCCGATTCCGAATGGACGGTAGTGCGGTCTGTATTTGGGATACAATTCCACGTACCACTTGGAAAAGTGCTCACATGTGTGCTTGTGTGGTTAGTGTGTGTGCTTGTGTCTTTCGTGAATATAATCTGCCAATGAAGTTGTATGTTCGTCGCTACTTTGATGTACTTTCAAGCATGCAATCTTAGATGTGAAATATATGTAAATTTAGGTGTAAGTTTTATCTTGTACATGTGAATTTAGAAGCATGATACTCTTGGAAATAAGTGTGACTTAAACTTGATTAAATTATTACATAAATCCTTTCATTACAAGTGACATAAGTAAGGGACCATTCTGAACCCAACGGTTTGAGGTCTTCCCTTGCGAGGGGTGAGTGTGGCCTTAAATCTCATTTTCCCGGTTCACACCGGGTGGCGACTCCATTATTCTCCAGTTTAGTCCCCCGTGGCTACTCCGTACTCCCGACTAGGCCGCGAGCCTAGAACTGCATGTGTCGTCCAGTTCCTGTGTCCCACACGTAGATATGTTCAAAAAGTAAGAAACTAAATATGATGCCTTCTTTCATAGTGAGACAACTGTTGGGGCAGATGTGGGAACCCCTAGGGTCGGATCTGTGTCTTTCGCAACGAAAATGGGTCTAACCCATGGATATCAAACATGGGTGTATTTTTAAATTATTTTAATGAAAACTACGTTTTGTTACGAGCCCGTAGGGAAAACAAGGACCAAATCAGAGTCCGGAAACTCCGGAACGGAGAAAAATGAAGTTTCGGTGCTCAGTTGACCGTGAGCTGACTTAGTTGACCTTATTGTTAAAATGTAACAGTCAACTAAGATTTTGATGGAAAAATAATAAAATGACATTTTTGCCATAAACTTAATAGTAAAATATAATATTTTAAATTTCACAAATATTACCCAATTATTTTTGCCATAAGTTTAGTAGTAAAATATGAATAACCCTAATCTTTAAGGCTCCATTTGGAATAACTTTTCAAATATAGGTGATAAGGATTTTTAAGTTCGATGTTCGAGCTTCACCAAGAACTATATGCCACTCAATATTCCTAAAGCTCCCAAGAGATACGGTGAGAGTCAGACATTTGTAATAACTGTCACTCAGCTAGGTGAAGCTCTATTTGGGGATAAAATCGTACGAGACCGTTTGGAAAGCAGCCCGAAACGCTTCTACTGAGATCCCAAAGTGGTGGAAAAAATGGCTTCATAAGAAGAGGTGCAAAAAACACATTCACCAGTATAGGGAATTTTTTTTTTTTTTAATCTTTAAAATCTAAACTCTAAATACAACCAAACACTAATAAAAATTTTGAAAAAACTTTTAAGGATTAAAAAAAATTATTTAGTTTCTACTAAAAACAATACTAGACAAACACTAAATCAGTGTCATATATATAAGTATTACACTGAAAGTATAAATTAATTTATAAACTCACCAAACTGTATACCAAATAATATATTTGTAATAAATTCTTATAAATTAGCCGTACAAGTCTTAGTTTTTGTATTTTTAATTATGAAGGTACATAGTGTCAACCCTTGAACTCGGTTGCTGTGCCTTTTTAAATAAGACACATATTGTTTAATATATACATGCAAGCTGGCCAAAATTTGTGACAATAACGACCCATTTTTATTTTATAAGCTAGGCTTCTTATCAATTTTCAAATGTGAGTTGTTAGAATCTTTATCTGTTCTGTTAATTTTTAACAATCTAATTAATGGGATAAGATAAGAACAATTTGATGACCAGTTGCATAATACTGCCAACTGAGAATGAATCAATCCGTGTGCTACATTATTCTATTAAGCCGAAATTAATTAAAGCTTATATGAAATAATTAATGGAGAAGATTATGATAACAAAAATATCAAAACATAAACATTATAACATTCTCCATTTTTTATCTGTTGCTTATCACTTGTTAGAATTTTAATTTATATTAATTAAATACTGTGGTCAAATCTTGGCTGTCCAATAAAACTTTAATTTTCAATTAATTACAATGTGTTTAACGTTGCCATAAATTGACATATATTTTTGCGGAAAAAAAAATGCTGAAATGAAAATGATAGAGAATTGAAATACTCTCTCTCTTTTGAAAATGCACCAAAACATTTAAGGAAATTAGAGTTGGTAATGGGTCGGGTCGGATTTTGGTAGCCTTGGCCCTAGTGCATAAAATATATTAAAGTTCAAACTGTGAAAAGTTTTGTTCATTTGAATAAGTCGAGCCCGTCCCTAGCTAGCCTGTTTGATATGGAGTGGAACAAGGGCCAGGCTTGGCCTTAAATTTTTAAAAAAATTATTAATTAATAGTAGTATTTTAAAAAATTTGACGTAACCTCATTATAAAATGAATTTTCAAAAGTTTATACTTTGTAAAAGTTCTAAATATTAAAAAAAAAAAAAAAAACTAAGAAAGTAACAAGTAATACCAACAACTTAAACAAACTTGAAAAACAATAATAAACCATAAAACACTACATTAGTACATTAAACAATACTAATAATAAATAATTCTAAACTGCAAACATATAATTCTATAAACATATATAATTTTTTTTTTGAAAACTTATATAATAAAAGGTCGGGCTGATGTTTTTATTTCAAAAACCATCATCTAGTTCTTTAACTAAAGAATCTTATTATTTAAGGTTCTAGCTCCACCCTTTTTTTCTTAAGGGCCGGGGTAAAACCTTGCGGGCCCGGACCGACCAATTGCCAAGCCTAGAGGAAACTTCCATCTTCTTTCGTATAGATATGTTAAGAAAGAATTTCATTGGGGCCCTTTGAGGGTTATCAAAATACTAAATAACTAAAAAAAAGTAAAAGTATTATCATTAGCATCCCTTACCCTGGAGGATGTTGACATTTTATGCAAAAGCATGTAAATCATTTGACAATATATAATTATAAATAAAGTAGTAAACTATAGTTATAATAATTTGTGGATAGTATGAAAATATATATAATATATATATATATATATATTATATATATATTAATTCCTTAATTTTACTTAAAACTTAATATAGTTAACATTTAATTAATTTAGGTTAAAAATTTATTTTTTGTTTCAGTCTATACATGAGATAATCGTAATACAATTAAAGGCCCATTTTACCTCGACCATAAGAAAAATCAAAAATAAAAAAAAAATAAAAAATTGTTCTGCCCTTGTATTCAAATGAAAATGTATAAAAAATTAGTTATTTTCTCTAGTAAACAAGGAGAAAAAAATATCTTTCGAGTTATTAATTATAAAAGGTAAGGATGAGTATTTGGGTTGGGTTCAGATTTTGTCAAATTTCGATTTGGCAAATTAGAACCATTCTATAAATTTTTATCTAATTTCAATTTGGTTTGATATTCGATTTAGTGTTTGATAATTTGGTTTACTTCGATTATGTTTAGATATTATAATTAGTTATATCAAATGATAAATAACATATGATATATAATTTACGATGTCCAAGATGTCATATATTTATGAAGAATTGTTCAATTTATAATTAGGAATCATGCATAATTATAAATATATATAAAATATATGAATTAAATTAAACAATATATATATATATAACATTGTACTTAGCCAAAAATGGATGATAAATGCCAAGGGCCTGGAGCGATAAAAGGGATTTAATCGAGGAACCCGGCCTCACGGTGTAAAGGGGTCTCCCAAAGACAAAAATTATTAGTAATGAAACAAATGGGATACCGACCCAACCACCTGGAGAAGTTTATTGGGATTTTCTAAGAGTTTTTTGAAACTCAACCCGATCGGTCTTTGTCAGTGAAACCCGACCTAATTGAGAGGGCTAAAGGAAGGCTTTCATAGTATCATCTACATCTGTGTGCCGACCCGAGGAACGAAGATGAGATCTCAGACTGACCAATGTTGAAGTCATACGGTGTATGCTCTAATTGAGAGGATAAGCTTCTCGAAGGCTAATGATGAATGTGGGAAAGCAACGGTTCTCATTGGAAGTAGTCCTGCCAGCCGCCATAGACTAGTGCAGTGGCAGAGTAGAGCCGTCTGAGGCCGGTACAGTGATAGTGAAATGAGCTATTCTGATTGGCACATTTAAAGTTAGTTGAGGAGAATTGCGATGGCAATGATGATAAGATGATATGGACTAACGTCATTGGCGGTGGAATAGTGAATTTGGAAGTCTTTATAAATGGGTTGAAGATTCAGATTCAAAAGTTAGCAAATTTCGCATCTCACAACTTGAAAAGAGCAAAGAACTTGAAAACTAGTGATAGAGAGAGAAAGCTGGTCAGTTACCTGATCAAGTGAGTGAATTGTATCGGGCTAGTTTCCTGTTGTAGCTCGGGTCGAACTTGATCTCGAACAGTAATAAAATACATCATCTTTCTCTCGTGAACGTAAGTAGGAGTCAATCCCCATCGAATCACGTAAACTCTATGTTTATCTTGTTTGCCTGCTAAGTTTGCTTTGGTTCCTTACTAACCTAACAAATTCATTATTAGGTGAGATTTACTTCAAACCAAATCATTTCCCCACCATTATTAAAACAGCTGTTGAATGACGATTTTTGCACACCATAAAACCAGACTAAAATAACCCGAAACAATATATCCCTCATTGATATTTTATTTCCTTTCTCTCTCATTAAACAAAAAGAAAATAAACAAAAATAAAAAATTAGATTTAATCTACACGTTACATGATTACACAAAATAACAAACGAGATTCGCGGGGGGCTATCAAACACAAAAGAGGCAAAAAAAAAAAAAAAAGGTTGACTTTATCAAGTAGCAAACATGGCCACGCAATATCCCCCTCACAATCACAATACGGCCTCGTACTTCATTTTTTTTTATTATTATAATTATTTATTTCTTAAATCAACTTATCCTCATCCGTACGTCCTTGCCATTAACATATATTAATGGGCCATTTTGATAATATGCTCACTGACAAATTACAAAACAACAGACAACTCTTTCTGTTCTGTCTAGGGTTTGTGTCATTTAATTTTCTTTGATATATATATATATATAAGTATGAAGTATGAACAGGCGCAGCAAACGAAGAGAAGATGGATATGAGAAAGAAAGCTGGGGATCATCATAAGAGAGTGGAAATTGATTTGAGTGGCATGTCTTTGGATTCTCTCCCTAATCCTTCTTTCAATTTGGTCACCATTTGCAAGCTTGATCTCTCCAACAACAATATTCAGGTATATATTTTTACATACATACATATATATATATATATATATATATATTTAAGATTGTAATTAAGTTTTTCTTTTTAATTAAATAAAAAAAGTTTACTTCAACCCATTTCATATGTCAAACTATTTTTGTTCTCCAGAGAGAGAGAGAGAGAGTTATGTATATTTCTAAGAAAAAAAAAACAAGCAAGGTGTAATGGCTTGAGGTAGTTGAGTGGTATTTAAAAAAAAAAAAAAAATTAATGCCAAAAGATCTTTTTTATTTTGTTTGGAATTGTAACTTTAGTAGAATTTTTAGAAATTAAAAAAATTATTTTGTATATACTTGGAGAAAGTTCAAATTTGAAGTTTTTTTTTTTTTTTTTTTTTTTTTTTTAATGATCGAAAATATTCTTATTTTATTTCACGAAATTATTTCACGGTGTTCATTACATAACTTTAAAAACTTATCTATTAAAATTATTTTATTATTTTTAATAAAAATTCACATTCACGACTAGATGGCTATATTTTTCTTAATTAAAATCTATACTTATAAAAACTCTAATAATAAAAACTCTATAAAAAATTTTATTTGAAAAGTTATATTGTATGTTAGATAATGAAAAAAAGTCTTGAATTCACTCTATATGAATTTACAATGGTAAAGGCCTATATATATAGGCTAGATAGAAAACCAAAATAGAAAAGAAATCCTATTGCTATGAACAATAATAATGAATATAGGAAATCTTCATCTAATTGGGAAATATAATAAAACCATAAGTCT